>PISX010005029.1:49146-114991 GCA_004024625.1 Mellivora capensis | reverse complement strand
ATGAGTGTTCTGTAGTTCCTCGAGTACAGATCCTTTACCTCTTTGGTTAGGTTTATTCCCAGGTATCTTATGGTTCTTGGTGCTATAGTAAATGGAATCGATTCTCTAATTTCCCTTTCTGTATTTTCATTGTTAGTGTATAAGAAAGCCACTGATTTCTGTACATTGACTTTGTATCCTGCCACATTACTGAATTGCTTTATGAGTTCTAGTAGTTTGGGGTGGAGTCTTTTGGGTTTTCCATATAAAGAATCATGTCATCTGCGAAGAGAGAGAGTTTGATTTCTTCCTTGCCAATTCGGATACCTTTTACTTCTCTTTGTTGTCTGATTGCTGTTGCTAGGACTTCTAATACTATGTTGAACAAGAGTGGTGAGAATGGGCATCCTTGTCATGTTCCTGATCTCAATGGGAAGGCTGTGAGCTTTTTCCCATTGAGGATGATATTTGCTGTGGGTCTTTCATAGATAGATTTTATGAAGTTGAGGAATGTTCCCTCTATCCCTATACTTTGAAGCGTTTTAATCAGGAATGGATGCTGGATTTTGTCAAATGCTTTTTCTGCATCAATTGAGAGGACCATGTGGTTCTTCTCTCTTCCCTTATTGATTTGTTCTATCACATTGATTGATTTGTGAATGTTGAACCATCCTTGTAACCCAGGGATGAATCCCACCTGGTCATGGTGGATAATCTTTTTAATGTGCTGTTGGATCCTGTTTGCTAGGATCTTGTTGAGAATCTTAGCATCCATATTCATTAGTGATACTGGTCTGAAATTCTCCTTTTTGGTGTGGTCTTTGCCTAAACCTGATTTTCTTTTACTTTTTTTCAATGATTAAATCAAAACTGCACTTTTCCTGGAACCACCAACTTATTGGAATCGATGAAGTCAGGTAACAGTAATAAATTAGATGTCCATGTCCATGTCCCTACCTGCCCACTCAGGACCGCCAATCCTACGCATTCACGCATGCTCTCCTGCAATGGGTAATTGTTCACACAGTGAATAAATATTGATGACCATGTGCCAGGCACTGGGCTAGCACCCCTGAAATCTCATCCAAGTATGTCTAATAGCTCCAAGTGAGTGTCTTAGCCATGACTGCAAACAGAGTAGACGCAAAACACACATTTCTCTTGCTAAGAGTGACTTCCTTCTACAATGCAACTTTATTTTTTTTAAAGATTTATTTATTTATTTATTTGACAGACAGAGAGACAGGCAGAGAGAGAGAGAGGAGGAAGCAGGCTCCACGCTGAGCAGAGAGCCCGATGCGGGGCTTGATCCCAGGACCCTGGGATCATGATCCAAGCCGAAGGCAGAGGCTTTAACCCACTGATCCACCCAGGCACCCCAACAATGCAACTTTAATGCATTATTTCATAACAAGTCTCTGATGTATATGAGTCTTTGCAAAGACTCCTTCTTGGGATTACTAGAAGAGGACAAAAGGGAGAGAAAAGTCTCTTTTGCCATCTGTATAACCTTTCATTTCTTCAATCTATCCTTTAGCTTTCAGCCAGACTACCTTGTATGTATATGGATAGGTTTAAACCACTTTCTTCACCAAATGTCATCAGCAGTTTCCTATTACTATAAAGTAAACCCAAATCTCATGACATTCAAGGTTACTTGAGGAAAAAAAAAAATACAAATAAATGTCCCTGAACCCAAATGACTAATATAGGGAACTCACGAATTTTTTTTTCTCCCTGCCAACTGAAGAGTGATCTGGCTTTGCCCTGTTTGGGGTTTTCTTCCCCTTTTTCTCTTGAGGAAGGTTCTTTGTGTTCTGTGCATAGCCGCTGGTGGGTGATACAGTGCGGCAACTGTCCCCAGAGACTGTGGGGAGTGGACTTGAGCTTCATCGTGTATGGCAAGTTTGTTTTACTCTCACAGAAGTTCTGCATAGTTGGCTTTTGTGATTTAAAATTGGGAGAACATAAAAAGTCTGGGCAAGAGGACAGAAGGAAAGGGGACAGAGCGAGAATGGCTAGCGTGGGGAAAGAGGGTTTTAGGCTGACTAGAGGGAGAAAGGACCAGGTAAGTTGTAGTCAGTAAGGACAAAGGGAAGAAATGAGATTTTAAGAAGCATTGCTCAAATAAATAACCTGAGTTAATTTGACATTTCTTTTGGTTGCTGGACTATGATTTCTTTGTCTGCCATAGTGTTAGAAAAATCATTTTACACTCCAGACTCCCTGTCTCAGTCTAACTAGCTAACCAGTTAATTAAGGTCTGCAACTGCCTTCCAGGAAAATGAGTGTTGGAAGAGGAAATCCTTTCATCCTTGCATTTATCAGCCTTTTGACCTTGAGAGAGGTAACACTTTTCTGAACTTCCATCAGCAAACCAGGGTAGTAATAGCACCTGCCTCATGGCGCAGACGTTAGAATGAAGTGAAATCATGTTTACAGAAAGCTCTCTGCTCAGTATTCGGTCTAGTGTGAGTACTAAATAAATGATCCCATCCCATTATCGTTCATGTGGTTCGATGGGAAAAATAAAACAGAATCCTCATTTCTTTAGGTCTCCTGGCAAGCTGGATGGGACCAAGAAGAGATCCTGGGGCTTGCTGACCTAGAGCAATGAGAATCCAATCATTCTACTCCCGCAGTGGTTCTTGTAGTCTGTAGACACAGCATCTTTCTATTTCTAACTACTAACATATCATACTTTCTCCAAGTAGTAGTTGTTGTTTTTTTAAAAGATTTTATTTATTCATTTATCTGACAGAGAGAGAGAGCGCGAGAGAGCACAAGCAGGGAGAGCAGTAGGCAGAGGGAGAAGGGGAAACAGACTCCCCTCTGAGAAAGGAGCCCGGTGTGGGGCTTGATCTCAGGACCCTTGGATCATGACCTGGGCCGAAGGCAGACACTTAATCAACTGAGCCACTCAGGGGCCTGCCCCCACTCCCAAGTAGTAGTTTCTTATGGTAAGCCTTTCATATAATTTTAACATTTTTCTGTATCTCATTTGCGAAGTTTGTCAGTTTTCCTTTTCTCTTCCATATTCCATCTTGTTTGCTTGTTTCCACTTAATCGTATTTCTAAGAAGAGTTGAGGATTGCAAAGCTTCTCTGAACTTGAATTTAAGTGGTGAAAATAAGCTTACCATCCCATCCCTTTCTCTCAGAACCAGTGCCCTTCCTGTGGCCTAACCCCCTACCTCCTGCATTTCTCCCAAGAATGACTTGCTCCTCAAGATCTCAGCTCTCACCTCCAGAGGGGAAAGGGTAGAGCCCTTTAATCAATGGTATCTTTTTGTTTCATGTGGAATCAAAAACAGTAACATCAAAACCACACTCCATCAACAGTTAGTTGTAATCATAAGACCAATACAACTTGCAACACAGACAAACACTGAAGCAAAAGCTCTTTGAGCCAGAGAGGTACAAAGGGACACTGCTTCCTTTCTCGTGGTTTTCTTCTACTTTCTCCTAATGCTCACTCTTTGTTGTCTTATGGGGTTCTGCCCTCTCATACCATTTTTAGAGTCTCAATGTTTGTTTGTTTGTTTATTTATTTAACAGAGAGAGATCACAAGTAGGCAGAGAGGCAGGCAGAGAGAGGGGGACGCAGGCTCCCTGCTGAGCAGAGAGCCAGATGCGGGGCTCGATCCCAGGACCTGGGATCATGACCTGAACTGAAGGCAGAGGCTTTAACCCACTGAGCCACCCAGGCGCCCCAAGAGTCTCAATGTTCTTAATCTGTGGGCTGAGGTTACTAGGGCAAAATCTCACTGCTGGAATCCACAGATGATTTCAAGGGGAAAAGACCCTTTTTTTTTTTTTTTAAGATTTTATTTATTTATTTGACAGAGAGATCACAAGTAGGCAGAGAGGCAGGCAGAGAGAGAGAGAGAGAGAGAGAGAGAAGCAGGCTCCCCGCTGAGCAGAGAGCCCGTCGCGGGGCCCAATCCCAGGACCCCGAGATCATGACCCGAGTCGAAGGCAGAGGCATTAACCCACTGAGCCACCCAGGCGCCCTGGGAAAAGACCCTTTAAGACTCTCTTGGCTGTGTCCGCATGGTGCTGTGGGTTAAGCATCCAACTCAGGTCATGATCTCAGGGTCATGAGACCGAGCCCCTACTCGGGCTCTGTGCTCAGTGCGGGGCTGCTTGCCCATTCTCTCTTCCTTTCCCTCCTCCTCTACCCTTCCCTAGTGTACACACACATGCACATACACATTCTCTCTCTCTAAAATAAATAAAAATTAAATATTTTTTTAAAAAGTATCTTATAGGCTTATGTGTATCCACGTGTGTGTGTGTGCTCATGTGTTCATGTGCACAAGCAGATGGATTTTCTAGGAAAAGGATCATATTAGTAAAATCCCAAAGACCCCTCCAAAATTACTAAAAATTTGTAGGACTTCAGTGGTTTATTTAAATACTTAATTCCGGGGCGCCTGGGTGGCTCAGTGGGTTAAAGCCTCTGCCTTTGGCTTGGGTCATGGTCTCGGGATCCTGGGATCGAGCCCCACATCGGGCTCTCAGCTCAGTGGGGAGCCTGCTCCCTCCTCTCTCTCTCTGCCTGCCTCTCTGCCTACTTGTGATCTCTGTCAAATAAATAAATAAAAAATCTTAAAAAAAAATACTTAATTCCTTTTGTTTTGTTTCTGCTTCTCTCATTGCACTTTTTTCTTGATACACTAACAAGTCTTTCCAGGCATTACAGATCTCATAGAACTATTTCTCCCTTATTCACTATCATTTGAGAGGATTACCTCCCAGTTTGAGCCTAGGTAATAGACATTTCAATTAAAATGATGGCTTCAAACAATGAGGATGCATGGTGACACAAAAGATAATTCATTTGGCTCTTGCTGTCCAGAAACTTATAACAGGAAGATAGACATATTAAAAAAAAAAAAAAGTCTCCTCAACACCACCATCACAGAAATCCAGAAACATATATATGGGGCATTAGGGGGGAAAAACTGATAAGTTTTTAAATCTTTTCGGGAGAGTTAGGATAGACCTGTTGAAATAAGTGATGTTCAAATGTATCTTGAGGGGTGCCTGGCTGGCTCCATACAGTGGACAGCTCTTTTTTTTTTGAGACAGAGATCACAAGTAGGCAGAGAGAGAGAGAGAGAGAGAGAGAGAGGAGGAATCAGGCTCCCCGCTGAGCAGAGAGCCTGATGCGGGGCTCGATCCCAGGACCCTGGGGTCATGGCCTGAGCCGAAGGCAAAGGCTTTAACCCACTGAGCCACCCAGGCGCCCCCAGTGGACAGGTCTTGATCTTGGGGTTGTAAGTTCAAGCCCCATGTTGGGTGTAGAGATGACTTAAAAAAGAAAATCTTAAAAATATATATATCTTGAAAGACCTTGGGGAATTTTTATAGGGAGATCAAGTGGGAATGAGCATTTTTGGCAGAAATGAGAACAATGGTTAGTTTGGGTATATGTGGGACCCGAGGTAAATGTGTAAGTGTGAGGGGGTCTGGACTGATAGGAGGTGTTGGAAGTAGGTGAACCATCCCAGGTGAATGACTTGGGATTCCAGGTAGAATCATGTGTGTGTGTCTATGTGTGTGTTTGAGTGTGTGTGTGTCCTTATATATATAGATGCAAATCTAAAGAAAATGTACTTCTGCTCAGTTGCCAAGGACTTCCAGGATATGAGATATGAGGAGGTAGAGGGTGAGCAGACAGAAGCCATTTGGAAACTGAGTGATCCATCATCTGAGCCCTAGAAAGCCTCAGGTCCAACGGAGAGCTAGGGGGACAGTCCCCTGAGCCATAAAAAAGGACTCAAGTCTGTCAGAAGGGAAAGAAGACAAAGCTGCTATAAACACTGTTGAATGCTATGAACACTTTAAAAGGCATCAATAAGTGCAGAGCCTTGGGGCGCCTGGGTGGCTCGGTGGGTTAAAGCCTCTGCCTTCGGCTCAGGTCGTGATCCCAGGGTCCTGGGATCGAGCCCCACTTTGGGTTCCCTGCTCGGGGGGGGGAGCCTGCTGCCCCTCCTCTCTCTCTGCCTGCCTCTCTGCCTAGTTGTGATCTCTGTCTGTCAAATAAATGAAATAAAATCTTTAGAAAAAAAATAAATGTAGAGCCTTAAACACTTCTCATTTTGCTTATTTAAACTGGGAAATTTTGGCTTCTTTTATCAAGAAGTATCTTGGGTTTTGTGAAGACAATTGTGCAGAGCGCACATAGTTTAGGTCATGCAATTACGTTCTAAACGGAACTCTATTATTCGCTTGTGAAGGTCAGAAGTAAAATGACTATTTTTGAAAAGATGACTTTCACATAATTCTTTTGCATTTTCACAGCATGTTCATGGACACTTTATTCTGAGGACATCTTTAGTGCCTTGGCAAACAGGCCTATGTAGTATTTTCACTGACAAACACATTACTGATGGCAGAGCCTATGGACCCAAGAAGGCAAGACTAAACATTGTAAAGCTATTTGTAAGTTATGGCTCTCTGGGAAAGAACCATACATTTGTATCCTTTGCCTTAGGCTGCTTGGATACCGTTCAGCTGTCAAATAAAGTTACTAAATGGGCTTTTAATTTACTGTATGTATCACAACCTGAGGATAATGTTGCAAATATCTGAGAATTGGCTTGTGGAAGAAGCTAAATTTGACGGCTTTCACATTAAAGGGGCCATATTTGATTCATTGTTTTAGTTTGCAGAACTTAAGTATTTTTAAGGAGGTGCTGGGATAATATATTTGAGTTAAATATGAGGAGTAGAGTTAACTAGGGAAAAGAGTTTTGGTCTGAAAATGGCTTTTATTCAGATAAAAGGGCTTTGGCCCTTTTTCCATGGGGGAAAAAAAAGGGAAGAAAATGTATAGGCTGTTGTTTTGTTTTGTTTTCTCTGCCAAGTCCTATCTACTAGCTATCTTTCTTGATGACACAGGCCTTGTTTCTTCTCTTATTACCCTTGACGATTTTGTCTAAGTGTGCTGCTAATATAAAAGTCTAAATCAAGAAACGCCGGGGATTTATAGGCAGGAGGATACATAATAATGTATTACAGGTATAATCACAGAGCATAGGATTTGCTAGAAGACAGGGGAGGTTTTTGAAGAAGCATCCACCTGAAAATTGCACACCTACAGCAGTCTGTGGTGACCATGACCAACATAGCCACAGAGCAAAGAGCCCCTGTTGGAGACCTCCCCAGAGGGTGCATTTGCAGATGGGAATAAGCAGACAGAGAACCTCTCAGAGTCTAGCCCTGTAGGACTCTGGACATACTGGATACAGACTTTTTCCAGAAAAACTGAACTGCGTTAATAATAGCTGAAAAGTATTTCTTCATAGTTGGTATACTATCCCTAACACAACGATGTGATATGCTCAGGGCAGTCCAATTCGGGACACAGAAGAGAAGCAGAAAATAAAGATCATAAGGTCAGGACAGATGAAGGCCTGGGCGGAACCTTCCTTCAAGCCTTTCTTCTTGCGGACCAGGAATATCCTGCATGTGCACTTGTTTGAAACTCGCTTAGGTAGATTTCTCTATAAGCTGTAGATATTTGCTTGGGTAGAGGGTTGAAGAAAAAATCTTAACCATCCGCAGTGGAATTTCTGTTAAAGAGAAGTGTCTTTCTTTAGGGAAATCATTTGTGCAGTGGCTCGGGGTTAGAGATGAGAGCACGGAGGCAAATGAAGAGATGGGGAGTGGTTGGGCATTAGGAATGAACCGGGGTCTGGAGAGAAGGGAGATAAAAGAAGAAGAGAAACAGAGACATAGTTGAAGGGGACACATGCCAAATAACACTTCAGAATAGATACTCTAATGCTCAATTTGAAATTTTCACGACGCATCTCATCCTGGCTCAGGAAGACAGTCGATGCAGTCAGTTGGGTGCCCCAAGGCTTGGTGCAGTTGCTAAGACAGCTCTCTTTTTGGCCATCGGAGCCATATGCAAATAATAGAAGAATAAAAATATGTGCAAGTGTCTGACATCTGTTCTTCACCCCTTTAAGCAGAGTTTTAAGATGTTAAAATGTTAATCAGAATGTTAATATACATATCGTGTCTAGGGCCTCAGCAGAATTAAACAATAGTTAGACACTGTTTGCAACTGTGCTTTTCTATTTATTTTCATTTTTTGATAACTCATTTGAAATTTTGTCTAGACTATTTAAAAAGTAATTTTACCTGGGGGTTTAAAGTATCTTCGTCCTACCTCTTATATGGCAAGTTATGATTGTTATTATTTAAAAGACAATTTATTATTCCAATTTGGCAAATTGTCATAACCAACTAACTTTGGATATTGGTACTCTACTGTGATTTCTAGAGCCTCACGTATCTTTTGCATATATGTTGTTAGCTAAAAACATTTTGACCAGAAATCTTACCAGTTAGAAATTTAACTCTTTTCAAAGGTTTCTCTTATTTAAATGTGAAATCACAACTTCAACTTTTATCTAGGGACTACTTATCTAAAAACAGTTATTTAAATTGTGGAGAAACCTAGTCACATAAAATTGTAGGATTTTATATAGTTCAAAATATTACCACCTTTTCCGAACAAACTTAGTATCAGCAGCATTATTGCCCTGTATATTAGAAGAACCTTAGTTGCTAGTTAAGAAAAAAATTTTCATTAAAGACAAAGATGCTGTCAATGTTAGTTCAAAAGGATGTTAAGCAGTTGGTGTGTGGCATCTGATGCCTGAACACATTTTAAACGTGAGTCTAACAAATAAAATTAATCCAAATAGTCATTTTTTAAAATGCAATAAAATCTTGGCGTGAGTGTGTACACACACACACACACACACACACACACACACACTTTTATTTCTCTCTTCTTAGTCCAATCTCGAATTCCTTGGACATGTTTGTCTTGTATCTCTGCCAACCTTAATCCCATTTCTCCAGCATTCTGTTCCACAGTTCTCTATTATCATGAGGTTGTCACCAATACCAATTTCGCATTCACTTTGAATTCACAAAGTTTCCCTGCTCTCAACACTGAAAGAAATGTATATATGTGAAAAAAAAAATTAAGTTCGTCTTCAGTGCTTATAGGGAAATTATTTACTTAAAATGCTTATTTCTTGAATTATCATTCTATGATGCTATTTGTGCAATTCCATGCCTTTCGATTTTTGTTGGAACAGAATGCATAAAAAAAGGCTCTTAAAAACATTAATATTTTATTGCCATGGCTAAGGTACATCAGAATCTTGAAAAACAGTCATTTGATCTATCAGATGAAATATGAAGGTAAATTAACTATGGAAGTCAGGAAAACCATCTTTTGGACGGATCATTTCTGGGAAACAGTGATGGTGCACACCTGCCCCTTGATGACACCGCAGTCCTTCCAGAGAATCCCTTCTAGCGGGAGTGGTGATATGGGCTGGCTGCTTCCAAGGGCTCTGCAAGGCTACAAAGAGAAAAAAGATATGAGCTAGAATTTTAAAGTTTGGGCTCAAGGCCTGGTCAGAGGATCAGGATTATTTTAGAATAATTCATCTTTTATTACCACCGGGTTGTCATAGCTAAAATGAGACCGGAGGCTTCCCAATGATTAAGGAAGTTGACCTTAAAGCTTCCCTGGATCGCTTGTGTGTGGTTGGGAAAGAAGAAGACCATGACGGGGATTGGGAAGGGGGCATTTGTATCAGTGTGGATGATGCTGAGCGTGGCGGTCGGTCCCTAAGGGGCCTCCTTTGCCTGCACAGTTGCCCCTCCCTTGTCTGGGAAGCTGGTTCTGCCTCACCTGGAAGCCTGCAAAGGTGAAGCTGCCTCCCCCTCCTGGCCAACTTCAACACTTTCTTGTTTTTCCAAATTTACAGGTAGGTCCCAGCATGCCCTAGGGGAACAAATCCAGAGCGTGACTTGAGAGGAGAGAGCTGGCATAAAAACATTTGCAAGACTTTGGCAAGTCCTGTAATCAGAAACCCAGGAGGTAAGGGGGGCATGGGGATTGATACTAATGGTCGTAGACAGGGAGGAACCGACCTGGTTTGAGGAGACACTCATTCTCCCCGCAGCTGGGCACCTTGGCTGTGGAAAACTCACTTCTGAGTCCCTTCCTTGGGGTTGATCTCTGCTGAAGGGACTTCTTGGAGCAGCCTGCATCCAAGGACTGGTCAGCTCAGGGACACGTAGACATTGCCCCTTTCTTAATTCACTGCAAGCATTAATTCAGAAAAGTCCAGTCTTGCTCTTTTTTAATTTTTTTTTAAGATTTTATTTATTTATTTATTTGACAGACAGAGATTACAAGTAGGCAAGAGAGGCAGGCAGAGAGAGAGAGGAGGAAGCAGGCTCTCCGCGGAGCAGAGAGCCTGATGTGGGGCTCAATCCCAGGACCCTGACCTGAGTCGAAAGCAGAGGCTTTAACCCACTGAGCCACCCAGGCGCCCCCCCCAGTCTCGCTCTTAAGTGCCGGTGGCATTGGCCAAGGCTTCTGTGGCTCCTGCCTTACAGTTCAGCGTTTCCCTCAACTCCATTCTGCTTCTGTTGCTCCCTCAGTGTTATTCTGAGAGCACTGCTCTAGAAGCTTCCTGCGTACAAATCTGCAGCTTAGAATCTGGATGGTTCTAGAAGCAGACCTGAGACAGCCATGGCCAGGACTGATCCACAGAAATGGACTCTACAGTGAAATTTTGGACCTGAGTCCTGGGGTGCTGGCTGGCAGGAAAAACCCACCCTCCTCTCACAGGAGAGGTTGGTGAGCCCCTGGATGGTTAAGGTATTGCAATTGTGAAGACTCAGTGGCAGCAAATTGTTACGGAAATGCACTCGTGAATGTGTTATCTCAAAAGAGACTGGGGCGGGGGATAATCATCATAAAAGCTGTGGGATGCGATGGCCCTGGCTAGTGGCCACCAGATACATTAGCGAAAGACAAAGAACAGCTGAGGGTGATTAATCACCCCCTAAAGGCAAAGTGTGAGTCAGCAGGTGTTCAGGGAAGCCTGTGAAGCAGCTCAACCTTCTGTTACCCCAAGGCAGGCAAAGCTAAGGATCCGGCTCAGGACTTCATTGGAAGAGTAGTAAAGCTGCAGAGACGCAAGAGGCGCCCACCCCCAGCAAGTGTGCCTCTCAAGGTCCGGGCTGCCACAGGGCAGCATGGGGCCCAGAGACCGGTCTTTGGTGCACTGAAGCACCTTCCGTCTCTGAACCGTCTGAGTCTGCAGGAGGGACCCTCCCCCACCCCGCCCTGCTCCTGTTCTGACGATGACACGCAGGCCTCTGCCCTGGGGGATCACAAGCAGCCCACTCAGGATGTAACCCCACCTCTGCTACTGGCAAGCAGATCAAGCGCTCGAGTCGAGTCACGACCTAACCTGGCCAGAAAATGCCAGAACTACTTACTCAGGGAGGAAAGCCAGTATACTTTCAAGAACCAATGGGACTTAGCCCACCCATACCGGCAGGAGCTGGGAGACCATGGATTGGGCCAGATTCTGAGGGTGATGGGCCGAGGAATAGAGCGTAAAGTTGAGGAAGGGGTAGTTTTTCTCTCTGTGACACGGGAGTGAACGCCCTGTCTGGGACCTGGAAGACGGTGCCAACGCCTTCTAAAGACAGCTCTCGGAAGCTTGAGAAAGGCAACGGCCCACACCGCAGAAATGTGAGAACAACTGAGACCAACGGTGGAAAAAGACGAGACCCAGGCCTGAGGTGAGTGTCCTCGGCGGCTAGATCTCGTAAGAGCAGAAAACACCCGCCTGATTGAAATTGTGAAGAAAAGCAAAACTTGTGCTGTGTTCTGTGAATGCCGGGGTACGTGTCATCCACCCTCAGTGACCCAACCTGTCAGATTCCGAGCTGTCCTTATTAGTATATGGTTAATAGGTTAATAGGCTGAGAAAGAGAGTGGGGCAGGGGCTGGGTGTTCCACCTCAGGTCCCATTCTGCATAGCCCTCCTTGCTCGGGGAAGGGGCTTTCCCTCTGTCGCAAGGTGTGCCCGTCTCCTGGGTGGTGGCTGGGTCGGGTAGGGGGCTGGGCAGTCTCCAGGTGCAAACCGTCATGGGTGGTGGGTGGATGGGTACGGGGCTGAGCACAGGAGATGGGCGGCCTCGGTTCTGCACAGGCTCGGGCCCAGGCCGGTCTTCCTGGCTTTCTTGATACACTCTCCTGCATCATGTTTCTGATCCTGTGAGCAGTAAACCTGTCTGCAAGCATTCGTCTGAAGCGTTCAACTCCTATCAGGCCAGAGTGTTGTTGAAGAGTTGAGTATCTTGCTTTCTTTTTAGGCTCTGCATAGGTGACTTGTGTCTGTCTCCCAGCACTTGGGGGAGAAAGGAAACCCTCGGGGTATGAGTGAGCACATTCTGTATTTGGGAGGAAAGACACAAATGTTCCTTCAAAATATTATTGCGCCATGACACAAAACTCTGTATTGTTTGTGGTGTGTGAGGTGAGAGAAGAATAGTTGGGAGAACTGCTGAAATGCGTGACACTGACTAGACCAGTCAGGAAATATTTCCGTCAACTTGGAAAATGGGTCTGCTTTGAAAATTTGTGGGCTCTCGTTAAGTTCCACTGGGACAAGTTACGTACATTTCCACTCATTTATTTACCAAGCCGAGGAGCACCTGCAGACTAGCACATTTACCTTAGGACACTAATTTCTTCCCATATTTACCAAGACTAACTCACATTAAATAACCCAAGGAAACCCGAACAGGCATCAATAAGTTGGCCCCCTTACACAATTTGCTTTTCATTAAAAGCTACATGAAGAGGAGAAACTCAATTATTTTGAGATAAAAAGTTAGATTAGGTGGAACTCTGCATATTTGCCAGCCATCTGGTTCAGTCTCAAACACCCCAGGGATCCTGAACATACTTGCAACTGAAAAGAATTTGAACTTGAATGACTTTTAAATTGGGACGTAAAATGTGGCAACCCAGACTATGCACGGATCCTTAGCAAGAACTAATGAATACAACTATTTTGAGCCGTATGCTCTACCATGTTGTTTTTCCTTCAGAGAGAACTAAAAGGATGTGAATGTTGATTTAAAGACTCTTTCCCTAAAGTTAAACCAAGCCTGCAAAATAGATTTTAAATTAATCCATTAACTACCCAAACTGCATTTACCTCTGCTGAGAGACCTCAGCCTTTACCTCCACAGACCCAGACGATAGGTGTCTCACGATTATCATATAATGGTATCTCAAACCTTCTATACACATAGTTGACAGCGAACAATTTCAAGAGAGTTGACTCTAATTTTAAATCCCAGAGAGAGGATCTTAGGTCAATGAAAGAGAGCTTCAGGAGGAGTTGCTAAGTTGGGGAAAAATATTTTCAGTTCAAAGGTCATTCATCTTATATTTTAAGAAACTTCCACCAGTTCAGCCCATGAGAAAACTGTCAGAACACATGGATGCATAAATGTTACATTTTACTTGATTTTACAACTCTAACTGTAAAAACATATTTGTTAGAAAGCTTGGTAATCTTTTTTGAAAAATATGTTGTTGGGGTGCCTAGGTGGCTCAGTGGGTTAAAGCCTCTGCCTTCGGCTTAGGTCATGATCCCAGGGTCCTGGGATCGAGCCCCACATCCGGCTCTTTGCTCTGCGGGGAGCCTGCTTCCTCCTCTCTCTCTGCCTGCCTCTCTGCCTACTTGTGATCTCTGTCTGTCAAATAAATAAATAAAATCTTAAAAAAAATACATTGTCAAGGATGAAATCATTGTGTCTATTAGAAATATGGGTACAACTTACAGGGCTCAAATTTTGACTGTTGGGCAAGAACCGTTGAGGTCTTAAGCTGATCGTTGCCAGATTGGAGATAACCTGCTTTGTACAGAACATGGCATTTGGTAGACTAAAAGATACACATGGTCCACATCTGGGCTTGGGTCTTTGGACAAAATTGCTTTTTTGTATACTGAGCTTGAAAAGGAAATCACAGATGATGATGATGATGATGATGAGATACTGATGACAAATAAAGCATTTATCAATCACTTAGTAATGCCAGAATATAGCATTTACTGAACACCTAGAAGTGCTTACACACATTAGCTGATTTCATTAAGAAATAATCTTAACCAGTGGTATACTGAGATGAATTTCTTTCTTTCATAACTGGGGATAAAAGATTAGGGTTGAGTAAAATATCCCAGGGCTTCTCAGAGATGGTTCACCTTGACTGAGCCCCAGAGCGGTGGCTGGTTAAGGGACGAGCACCCTCACCCGGCTCTGGTGGACAGCAAGGCAGGAGTTTGCTTGTGGCCATCTAGCAGATGTCACGAAGGTCCACTGGGGAGCATGACTGTTGCTTTAGTTCCCCTTCTACCCTGATCTCAGATCAGTAATAAAAAAGCTAGGCAGTTCTCAGGCGCTAATGCCTATCTTGGGGATGTAGGGAAATGTGTAGGGCGTTTGGAGTTGTTATAGTGATCGGAAGGGAGGAATCTCTGGCCGTGAGTGTCTTAAAGAGTGAGGGATGTTAAATGTCCTGAGAAGTGAGATAATCCCACCCAGTAGAGAATTACTGCATCTGAAATGCCCCTGACATTTCTTGAGAAGCACCAGAGGTCGTTCAGGCCATCACCAAGAGATCTCAGAACTGGCATAGAGGATAGAGGATGATGCAGTGGGGAGGAGTCTATGGAATTAAATATGGAACGTTTTTTCCAATTCTTTTCAGAAATGGTTGGGCTCCAATGCACTAACATCGTAGCACGTTACTTTGTTAAAAAATTTTTGTATAATAGAACTTGGTTGTGGAAACTCAGGAAGTAGTTTCCTAGGCATGTGATTGGTTGATTACAGATAGTTGAGATCATAAAGACAACAGACTTTGTAAAATTGATATTTTTGATTATTTGCATAGATATGAAGAACTTTCATAAACTCAAGTCAGTACTGTATACTGAAGGCTTCTATATGGGAAGAGTCATTAAATGTTTACATATCAGAGAGGAGTAAGCTTTAATTCTATTTGCAGTGTTTTATGTATCCTTGTATTATTTCAAACAAGACTGGAGGGAGTTTATTCTCATTACATGTCAAAACGGACTTGTACAGTCAAGCTTGAGCCAGTAAGAGACAGGCATTTCTCCAGACCAGTTGCCCCTGATTAGCTTTCCTCCATGGACTCTCGAAAGCATAGGCCTCCATCGCTAGACACTGTTAAGCTGTTTACTGGTTTGGTATTTCTTCTTCTTCTTTTTTTTTTTTTTTAAGACTTTATTTATTTATTTGACAGACAGAGATCACAAGTAGGCAGAGAGGCAGGCAGAGAGAGAGGAGGAAGCAGACTCCCCGCTGAGCAGAGAGCCCAATACAGGGCTCGATCCCAGGACCCTGAGATCATGACCTGAGCCGAAGGCAGAGTCTTAACCCACTGAGCCACCCAGGCGCCCCCGGTTTGGTATTTATGTTTCCAAAATACATCCTAAGGAGTGTTCTCCCACCAAACCCTCCAAATGCTGATGCCTCCACTTCCCTCCACGGAAGCTTTATTATGGAGTCAGCTCTCAATGAATTTGTCAGATTTTGGTGACTTCCTTTATCTTTTGGTAGGAACTAACTGTTACAAGGTTAGTGTGCCTTTCTCATTAATGTTTATTCTTTTTAATCCAGCCAGGCAATCGGTTATCATTCTTTTCTTTAAAATTTAGATTTAGTCTTGCCACTAGGGAGCATACAAAATAGAACTTTATTCTTTCTTTTGAACGGGAATTATTCTGATAGGAAGTCTTCATGTCTTTAGCCCCTAATCTTTCCTTTGTTTTGTCTAAAGCTAGGGACAGAAGGGGTAGGCCTTTTCCCCTCTGCCAATGCCAGTCCATTGGCCTCTAAGCTCTGCATAAACCATGGAATTAAGGAAGCTGAAGGATGGCTAAAGGACATGTCATGCTAAATTATCATCGAACTGTGTTGTTCATGGCTTACATTTGCCTCAGAGGGTTGTAGCAGACTCAAGTAGCCATACCAGACCCATAAGCCAATTAGGAAATCACTTATGGTTTTATTAATGGCATAGTGTACACATTTTATAATTTGTAGAATTGATGAATCAATTAATTTATTTAGTATTTAAATAAAATTATAATGATTGAACTTTTATTAAAAATTATGACCTACTCACATGCATAAGGGAAAATATGATACAATAAAACAAAATTTAACAGTGATCCCCCCATCCCCAGGTTTATGAGTGGTCATCAGTTTTTTGGGTGCTTATCTGTGTTTTCTGGTATTTTTACTATAAATATGTATTATTTTGTGATAAAAACATTAATTTTCAATTTACATGTATAGCACTATGCTAGCCTTTGCCGTGAAGTCTTATTAAAGTAATATTATATTGTCTGTGCTTTTGGAAACTTCAAATTTAGCATGTTGACCAAGAGATTATGCAAATAAAAATTTAAATAATTATAATTAAAGAGTTATATAGTAACAAAATGAACAAACTAAAGATACTCCAAGATAAGATATAATGATGAGTGATAATGAACTTTATACCTTCAAATCTCATTTCATTATGAGAAAAAAGAAGTTGTAATGTTAGTACTGTGATCCCTTTTTTCAGATGAGGAAACTGAGGCCTGTTTCTCTAGTTGACTTGTGAATCTATGTATAGACTCTAACGTGAGAAGAGCTAATACCTACCGAGCGCTGGGACAGGAGCTGTTTTTGTCTTTTGCCATGAGGTTAATTATGGTGCGGTGGTTAGGAGGGCAACTCTTGGAACGATCTGCTTTCTTTAAATCTTTATTTTGCTACTTCTAAGAAGCCCTGGGATTTGGGCACGTCATTTAACCTCTCTGGGCCTTTATTTTCTCCTTGTAAAAATGTAGGTGGTGATACATATATTATAGGGCTAAATGGGTATATTATGTTAGCTATTACCAAAATGTACTAACCCAATCAAATTTTATAACCCTAAGGGGCGGGGGCTCATGAGATCATTAATACTACTATCTCCACTTTTAGATGGGGATAGTGTATGATTTTCCCAGAATCAGTCAGCGGCAGAGCTAGATTCAGACAGCAGCACCCTCGCTCTGGCGTCTGTGCCACACTCCCGTGTGGGCCTCTGCCTTCAGATTATTAATAGCCCGACATCTTTCATTTGGTGAGTGAATTAGTGATACAGTACTGAGGAATGCAGGCCATGGAATAAGCATGTTTTTGGAAAATGGCCATATTTCTATATTTTAATGTGTACTCTTAAGAGTTTTAGTAGAAAGTTGTCTCTGGTACTTGGTAAGCTATTTTTATTGAACCATGTGTCCTTACTCAGGGGACGGTTGCAGAGAATTCTTTCTCTTCTCTCCTTAATTTCCTGTATCTCTCTTAATTTTTGTGCCCTTCCATCCCTGTACCCCCAACCTCTTTTCTCCCTCACTGGCATTGTGTTGGCTTTCTTTCCTTTTTTTTTTTTTTTTTTTTTTTTTTGGTCTGAGTGTCCATTGTAAGGACCTATTTTACATTTTTATATTTTAGACAGAGGCTCCCCCTCCCCAGGGGACTTACTTAAAAACAAGTCCCGGAAACCAGCCTCAGGTAACAAAGCTCAAATACAAGGGTGGGTCAGGCCAGGTGGAGACATCCGATCAGTGGGGGGATGCGTACTGTCTCCCTAGTTACCAAGGAGTATGGACCCTGCCCTTTGGGCGCCAATTCTGACCAAGGTGATAGGCTGGTTCAAATGTCTACTAGGGTAAATTGTAATTCAGTTGGTCACCTAGCATCACTATGGAGTTTCCTGTGTGTGTTACAATCTCATTGGCCACCTGTGCGTGGCCAGGCCCGACCGCATGGCCTTTGCCCTTAAAAGCTAGTCTGTGAAACAGGGAAGGGTCGGCCTCTCTTGTAAGAAGTGCGGCCCCGAAAGTTCGGTTAGATTCTTGAACGTTCGGTTAGATTCTTGATGCTTGGCGCGAAATAAAGCTTTGCTTGACCTTCGCTTTATATCAGTCTCACTCCTTTAATCACAGACGCATTTTTGGGGCATAACATCCATGTTTATAAAGTTCATGGTGAACATGGGTCTTTTTTTCTGAGATAGAACTGGAATCTCAGAAGCCATTGACTTCAGCATGGAGTTTCTTGTCCCCAGAATGTTCTCCACAGTTATTGTTCTAGTCTTTGACCAGCAGTACTGTAGATAGGACAGAGTTTGATTTCAGGATAACATATAAGTGGTTTCAAGTCCTTTTTTAGAAGGAGTGACAATAATAGGGCAGGCAGGCAGAAAAATAGCTTGTTAGATACACATTTGCTGACACGATGGGAACCATCACTAGAAGGAAAAGCAAGGTGAATGAATTAAATATTTATCTTTGAAGAATATTCTAAGTTCAATAAATTCAAACGAATTATACTGGTTTAAAAATCATTTTTAATTGTGAGCTATAAATAATCAGTTGAATCATGTATCAATTGAATGGCTTTGGTGTTTCATCTTAAATCTGTTAAGACTGGTCTTCTCAGGGGCACCTGACTGTCCCCGTTGGTTGGGGAGCCATCTCTTGGTTTTAGCTCAGGTCATTGGATCAGCCAGCATCTGGCTCTGTGCTTAGTGCAGGCTCTGCTTGGGACTCTCTCCCCTTCCCTCTGCCCCTCCCCCTGCTTGCTTTCTTTCTCTCTCTCTCTCTCTCTCTCTCTCAAATAAATAAATAAATCTTTAACTAAGATAAAAGGGGAAAAAAAAAAAGGGCAGGTGCTTCTCAACCCTGGCTACATCTTAGAATTGACTGGGGTTGGGAGAGTGGTTTAAAAATTTCCAAAGTCCAGATTGTGCCCTTTAGCATGATCTTCTAGGGAGAACTGTGCATCTCTGTGTCTTTCTAAAGTTCCCTACGTGATTGCAATGCACTGAATATAACAGCTTTAATAGATTACTGAATTTTCATGTATATCGAACTGAAAGGTTGGCTTTTAAAAACATTGTTTCTTCTTTTTTTAATTTATTATTATTTTTTTTTATTTTTTTAAAGATTTTATTTATTTGTTTGAGAGAGACAGTGAGAGACAGCATGAGCGAGGAGAAGGTCAGAGGGAGACGCAGACTCCCCATGGAGCTGGGAGCCTGATGCGGGACTCCAGGATCATGACCTGAGCTGAAGGCAGTTGCTTAACCAACTGAGCCACCCAGGTGCCCCCTTTTTAAACTTTTAAAAATAGACTATTAATTTATTTGAGAGAGAGAGAGAGAGAGCACAAGCAGGGGGAGAGGCAGAGGGACAAGAAGACTTGGGGATCCTGGATAGATCAGTGGGTTAAACCTTTGCCTTTGGTTCAGATCATGATCTCAGGGTCCTGGGATTAAGCCCCACATTGGGCTCTCTGCTCAGCAGGGAACCTGCTTCCCTCTCTCTCTCTGCCTGCCTCTCTGCCTACTTATGACCTCTCTCTCTGTCAAATAAATAAATAAAATCTTTGAAAAAAAAGAAGACTCCCCACCGAGCACAGAGCCCGATGCAGAAATCAACCCCAGGACCCTGGGAACATGACCTGAGCCAGAGTCAGACACTTAACTGACTGAGCCGCTAGGCACCCCTAAAAACATTATTTCTGTCAGAACAACAGTATTTTCTCCTCAGCCATTTGAAATTTGGCTCTCATCACAGGATTAAGCATCTTCCCATGGAATAAGGGTATTCAGTTTGGCAGAACTCAAATACAGGAAGAACCACAAAGGACTTTATTTATCTTTTCTCTGGGCTCATGGCAATCATTACACTTGAATCTGTTTATTTATCAGAATAATAAATGAGTGGTTCGCAAGCTCCGTTTTAGATTCACACACAAGATTCTCAGCATCTTCAAAAAAGAGCCTTTTAAAGACTCTAAAACCTCAAACTCAATCGTTTTTTATCTTTTTCTGCTCTCTACATATGTACGAGTTTGGGTAGGCGGAATTTTCATTGATCAAAATCAAAAGGAGAAATATTTTACAACACACAAATTTTTAAAACCCAGATATTTTAAGCAGGATGGGGAGCTGATGATTGGGGCTCTTTCTTAGAAAGAAAAAAGATGGGAATTAAATCCTCCTAGAATTCTTTTGCCATCCAAGAATCTTATATTTGTTGTTAAAGCCAGTAGATTTTCACTGTTAGGTACTGGGGAATCTGAGCTTTCTCTCCACCATGGGAGTATCCCCCTAAATAAACAGAGCTCAGCCTGTAGTCAGACACCAACTAAATAAAGAGCCATCTTTTAATAGCTGAAGCCGCTGATGCTGAACAGCCCCAGTGGACGGAGAGAAGCTGAGTAGGACAATTGGTTGATTTTAAGAAAGACATGGAATCACCCTCTGGGCTGACCCAAGTTGATTCAGACGCCTAGTGGCTATGGAGGTGACAAACTTTATTGGCTGGAAAGAAATATAGAGAAAATAAATAAGCTTTGTTTGCTTCTTAGTGAAAAAATATGTGTGTAGTGAATTTCCTCCCTCAGATTGGGGTGTGTAGCCTGCTGACAGTTTCCTAAATACATCATCTACTGAGAAGTAAAGACTGTAGAGCCATCTTAAGCTGTGCCTCTATGTAATTCTAAATAGAGAGCCCAAGAAATCGAGACATGAAAAGAAAGACTCTTTATCTTACACTTTTGTATCAGTTTCTTCTTAGTGCTTCCTTCTCTCCCTCATCCTACCCATAATCCTTTACTGTTTTTAGTCTCCTTGCGTATCTGACCATCCCGGACAGGGACTGTTCTAGACAAGAATAGTCTCAGGATTAAGGGTTATCACTTGATAGGGAACTAAGGGCATCACATGTGAAAAGTTTCACTTATTTAAGCACTTTGAAATTCCATACAACTCTTTGATACTGGTACCAAGTGGGCTTTGTATTTGACCCGGCAGTAGTCAGACATGAAATTGGCTGGCAAAGTCGAAGATGGTACCTTTCATCTCTGTCAGAACTTAAGCATTTAAATATTATTTAACTTCATATTTACTCTTGTTCTTTCTTCTCCAAGGCTGTTTGTTGTATTCCAAATAAGTATGGGAAAAATTTTAAAGTGTAGCTCAGTGTTTGAATGTCAATGACTCAAACTGTTTTGGGTGTGTTTGCATTCAAGTCACTGTATAGGTTATAGACTCTTATACCCAAGTAGTAGTTTCTATATGCCAGTGATCTCCAGAAAGTATTCTCCATGTTGAAAATTCAGGGAAGGTATATTCCTTGTTATTGGGGTATAAGGACTTTACTATGAAGATAGGGATCTTTCTTTTGATTCAGTGCTAATAATTGAGGTCGTAAAGCATGTCAAACATATTAATTTAATTAACACCACAGATTTCTGGGATTGCTAACCTGGTGAACAAAATAAATGAAGATTTGAATAATATAAAAAGGAAAAAAAAGCCAAAAGATTTTGGGATATACTATGGGTGATTTAGCATTACCATAGATAGGCACTTATAAGAAATGGAAATTTTGTTATGTTGTTTACAATTTGAACTGAAATGTATCAAAACAAGGATGGGTTAAATGTCTTTTCTTGAAATAATGTGTATTTATAGAGTTCGACCAAAGATTAATAGCTAAGATTCTACAACTCAGACGAATCAAAAAATACTGCGGTAACACAAAATTGACTTTTAATGTTTGTTTACCAGTTCATTGTATCTTACAGAAAATGAAAACATTTTGGGGGGGGGGTAATACAGATTGGTTCTTCTCCTCAGATTTGTACTCAGTAGGTATTAAAAGTCTTTAAGTACTGGTTTTTCTTTTAATCAGGTGGTTTAATGACTTGAATTTCTCATTTCTTTTGTTGTACATCATTGCTGCTTTGGCAGTATAGTGAGCTATGGTACGGTTCACTTCTCAACAAAACTCTGTCAGTTTTCCATTGATCATTCTTGATGCGATCTTTGTTGAAAACTGATAGGTAATTCCCTTTTACTTCTCCCCTCCTTAGTGGTCAGCTACTCTATGGGACCACCATATTCTTTGGAGCACTGAAACGAAGAAACCCAGTATGGCTGCCAGCAACCAAATTGGAATCTCCTTTGAGTCTACTTCTAATTGCCAAAATAATAAGCAACTATATTATTGCATAAAATAAAGCTTAAACATAGGTACCGGCCCCCTTTCTATGACAGAAGGTTCAAATTTACAAATACCATATTTGACTAAAGATTACCATGATAAAATATGGCAGCAGTCATTTAAAGATGGTTTCCAGTGTTAATATGACTTATTTTCATTCCTATTCCCTCTTTCCATGTGAATCATTTCTTTTGGTTGGTGTTCTCAAATGTAGGTATCTCAGTGAAATTTGCAAGTCAACTTTGTTCCTTGTGTAGCTCACAATTATTAATTATGGACAAAATGGTCAAAACAAAATTTCCTAATTGAGACTCCCACCTCATCCCTCTGGTACTCTTGGAACCCAAGTCTGAGGAGTAATTTCTGAATTCGTCAGTGCTACACTGACTTCCTTTTAGGAATTATATGCACTAGGATAGCTTTTCTTTTTTAGAAATCCTCAGTGAGCTATCTTGGGGAATGAAGTAGGAAAATAGACATTGATGGAAAATGGTAAAATAAGAAAATTTTAAAAACCCTCCTTCAGGAAGGAGTCCAAAGGAGTTAGGGGACTCTGATCCTTTGGGGGAAGTCAGAAGATAAAAATTCTGCCCAGCAGTATTCATTCTGTTAAGATTTTTTTTTTAATAAGCATGGAAAAATGGTGTGCAATCAGTATAGATTTTAATTAGCTAACAGTCACTCCAGAGATTTTGAACAGCACCAATTCCAATACTAATAAGTATTCAAAAGTTAAGAAACGCTACTATACTTAATATTATAAAGGTAGAGTTCTGCAGCAATAACTGAAAATTACATACCTGCTTCAATAGAAATGTGTTCCCACTTGCATTTCCAATAAAATTCTTGTAATGTGGGTCATAATCATACATGCATGGGCTCCCTCCAATATGCTACCCCCCATATTTGAGGTGTTAAAGTTGCTGTTTTGGAGATGGTCCCCTCTTTAAATGATGTATTCATCGTACCCTAGACCATTCAGGTGTTTTTAATTTAGAAGTTTGAGTGCTAGTTGTATCAGCCATGTTTGAGTTAAACTTTACAGCCTCTTTGGATTTATATTTTTGTACAATTTGCATATCCAACCTAATGTAAAAATGTGCATGCATACACCATCCTCTTTTAATATTAAAGCATCTGAACTTTCCCAGATATGCTTCGATAAAAAAATGATCTACTTTTATTTACAGTATTTTCTCTAGATAATGTATGGATATAATTATGGTTTCATGGACTTCCAATTGTTCTATACCTTCCACACATGTAACTCCATAGAGTAAATTTATTAGAATTATTACAGAGCTTTAAATGCAACCACAATCAATTCAGGAAACAGATTTATTTACTCGTGTTCATGGGAGGAAAATCTACATAAAAACATTCATGAAAGCATACCAGCTATGTCATACTTGGATTATTATACTAAATCCCATTTATTAGAACTCATTGTGAAACAATGGGAAACCATGAAATGTAATTTGAATACAAATATTGGTCCCTGTGGGGTCTCAACAGTCATAAAAATATAGGAAAACAGAGCTTTATTTAATATTGGAGCTGCTAATGTCTAAAGTTGTTTTTCTAAAGCTGGCCTTACCCTTTCATTTAAGCCCTGAAGATTTTAGTGTAAACTCTTTGATGGGAGCTTCTGCATTTCATTTAAGCCTAATGATGACCAGCAAGGAAAGTGACATCACTGACCACGTTTTCTATTTGGAGGAAGGTTTAGAACGACTTTGTTCTCTTGTTTCCCCCCACACAGGCACCATTTGGGCTTTCTAGTATATACAAAGAAGAATAATGGAAATTTTGAAAGTTGGGTCTGTATTTGGTTGTCTGTGGTTGATTAGGCAAGTGTAGAGTTACTCATTTCTTTTGTGGTTTAAATTTTTTTCATGTAAGGTAAATAAAAAGGAAATATTAAATAGTTTAAAGTTATTTTTATAGGACAATATATTTCATAGGCTAACATAAAATCAAGCTGCTAAATTTTACAATTTTTCTGTCCAGCAGTTTATCTACATAACTGCCCTGAGTAGATGCTAATGCTGCTTAGCAGACGGCCCAGAATTTAAATATGACTCAGAATTTAAATATGACTCGGTAAAGCTACTCAAAAGATTTAATGATTTTCTCAGGTACCTGTCATTTCAATTAAAAGAAGATAGGAGTCTCTCATTGGTTAAATATTATCTGCTCATTTATGTTTCATACTTCATATAAATGGGGTTATTAAGGAGTTTTAACTGTGCTTGTCACTATGCATGGGAGTCCATATGAATTTCTTTCTTTCTTTCTTTTTTTTTTTTTTGGTCAAAAAGGCAAGATTTTAAAGACTAAAATGTTCGGTGTATTGGAGACTTGAAATAATATATTTTAGAAAAGTGTAGATTGTTCCCTTGTGAAACTGAGTTTTGTGCAACCTCTCGGAATCTCAGTTTATGTAAAGAAGCCTGTATTTCAAATCCGTTGCTCTGATCTGTAGATTGTAGTGCATTTCAAAATTGTACAAATGTGTAAAATTTGTGCTTGTGGAAGTTGCTGCTCTGAGTAGCTGCACTTTCCTTAACGTCACCTTCGCAACCCATAAGCTATTGCATGGCCGTTCATGAAAGGAGACTTCACTGGGATGATGTAGCCGAAACAATTTGGCTCTAAAGCCTCCTTATCTAGCGCTTCCCTTAAAATTATATTAATTTATAATATATATTGAATGATAGCTTTACAAAAACAAATTCATGAATTGGTCTTTATGAAAATGACTCTTTCCAGTAAGTAAAAAAGGGTTATCACAGTTTTGGTAACTTGCATGAGTTCGTATTGAAAAACAAATAAACAAAAAACAAAAATCAAAACAAAACAAAAAAAAAACCCCAAAAAACAAAACAAAACAAAACAAAAAAAAAACAAAAAACCTTTCACATGTTCTTAATGACTTTAAAACTGATGTGCTCTAGGGGCACGCTCAGTTGTATGCTCTGAAGCAGTAGACACCATACAGCTTATGCTTTTTATCTGGGAACCCCACGAAGCGCACGGCAGCCTCCGTGGGACTGCAGCGCCTCCTCGGCCGGGAGATGGGGTAGCGGACGCTGCCATCCGCCAGCCAGCCCGCATCGCAGCGGTCGTATCCCAGAAGTTTCCAGGCCGCGAAGATCTGGCCCACTTTTGCGATCTGAGCACCATCGTTGAGACAAGCTTGCACCGCTTCGTCGTAGGTCAGCTTGGTGGGGTGGATCAGGTAGTAAAACCGGCCTGCGGAGAGAAGGGGAGAGAGTCACACGCCCATCTGCTGCTGAACCGCCCAGAGATGGAAGCAGCCCAAGCGGAAGTGTTTCCCCTGGAAAGGGGAGATAGAGCAATGCAGGGTTGTGGGTTAAACGTAACGCGCCCCCCCCCCCCCGCATTCTGCATTAAATTCGTTTTTTCCTTGCCCCTTAATATGAGTTCAGACGTAACCTTTTAGAGCTTTGAAACCGAGAAGGGAAATGACAGATGCACTTTCTGTTAGCTAATTAGTGACTAAAAGGGCCCTTCTGTAGCACCACAGAAGACAGAATTCCATGTTAAAAGCAAGAGCTATTTAAATTCTAGCTGTACAAGACTGAACCCTAGCACAAGTTTCTGGAGAGGCAAAATTTGAATGTGAAAAGATCAAAAAACATTCCTGACATAAAAGTCCATTTAAAAAAAATCAAAAGCCCTCAAGTCCTTTTCATTACAGGTATCAATACGACATTATTCTGATTCAAAGACTACAGTATGAAAATGCAAAAAATACAGGAAGTCACTTGCCATAAATAATGTGGACTCAGAATGTGAACCGAATCTGTTCAGTTACTAGCAAAGAGGATGAATTTATGTATTCAGTGGGAACTCTGACACCTAACCATTTCTTGATTGCACAAGAAAGAGCGAATTAGTCTTAACCATTCATTGAATAAAGTTAATTACTGAAATACCTTCAGTGTATATTAAATATGCATACAATGTATAAAGTAGGACATCAACTGGCTGAAATGATACGTGGAAGATTTTCTCAGACTGATCTCAGTGGAATATAATCAGACTCTCTTACCTGATTACACATTGTAGTGGGATGTCTCCTTGCCCTCCATTACATATAGCTTCCTGCAGTATAAATTAATGCTTGCCTGTTCTTTCGGGTGAGACTAAGACAGTGTGATTTGGAGGAAAGGTGGAGGCCACCAGAGCATGAGTTAGAAGGTTGACTCTGTCATCCATACCAGAGGTCCACACACTACCGCACACGGGTCACCAGAAGTTGTGTTGAAACTCAGGCATACCCATCCTTTTCATACTATCTGTGGCTGTTTTGCATTACAATGCACAAAACTACACTGAGTAGTTGTAACAGAGACCGCGTAGCTCACAAAGCCAAAAATATTTATCATCTGGCCCTTTACAGAAAGTTGGTTCATCCCTGATCCTTTGCTGTTTTTCCCAAAGCATGTTGCCAGGGAACTAACATAGAAAATGATGGGGCCAGGGTTTGCTTTATGGGCATGTGACCTGTGCAGTTACACAGGGCTCCATGTGTGTTGAATGTGCTTCTGTCACCATCTTAAAATGCATAATTTTTGACCATAATTAAGAACATACATTTTGAACATAATTATGAACATGAATTTTGAACATAAATTTTGAACCCACATTTTCATTCTGCACTGGGTCCCACAAATTGTGTAGCTGGTTCTGGATGGGGAAGACTGGGTTGGGAGTTACACTGAAGGCAACAGATCTACCATCAACACGGAGACAACCTGTATCTCTTCTGCTTTTGTCTCCAGTGCCATTGCTACTTTTTTTGTTTCTTGTTGTTGTTGGGTTTTTGTTTTTGTTTTTCAAAGTCCTCTTTACTCTGAGCTCTCTCTTTATTGTGAGTTTTACTGATCAACTATGAACATAATTGACTTTGTAATTTAGAGTGTGACTTAGAGGCTACTTTCCCTTCAATTAGAGATCTGTATCCCATGGCACACATCTCTATTACACACAGTGACAGCATCATCTATGTCAATAACAAACAGACCCCATAGAATATCTCAACTTAAACCACTTTATAATTACAATCAGATGCAATAATACCTAGGAATAGTGGAAATGGACATTTTTGCTCACATGAATATTTTTTTAAATTATGACGTCAAATTTCAAACTCAGGGCAATACATCAAAGCAGGTAAGATTAAAAATTGAGTGTGGTGTTCTAGTACATATTGGTCCCCAGGACAGGAAAGAAGGCAGTAATATCTTACTATTACTGAAGAGCTTAATAGCTTACCATTGAAGTTAGATGTAAAACAGAAAACATCATATCTGCTTTTGTCTTTATCCCAAAACCCGTAGTTCCTGACACCGGGCACTGTGTTCTGGCCCCCGCAAGGCTCTCTGGGCTTCGTGATGGGGTACTGCACAGACCCGTCGCTGAGCCAGCCGGCGTTGCACCAGTCTAGCCCGCCCCGCCAGGCATCATACAGCTGGTCGAAGGAGGCAATCACAGCATCCTGGTCCAGACACGCCTGCTGTGCCTCATGGAAATTGAGATTGTAGCGCCCGAGTCGTGGGAAGTAAGGGAATACCACACCTGTCCAAAGGAGAGACCAAGGGATTAGTGGCACAGAAAGTAACAACCGTGAGCAAATGTCACTTGAATGGTGAAAACAGAATACAGTCTCCATCAGATGAAGTTACGGTTTTTGGTCAGCTTGCAGGGGTTTCTCGTGGTCCCTTTCCCCTACAAACAGCCTCTCAGCTCTGAGCATTTCACAGTTAAGATATGCGGTTTGATGACTTCAGTGAATTACCCTTTCACTAAGAGTTCAATTCAAGCTTTAACATTCACCTTTTTGGAATGATTCGTCCATGGATTTTATTTTTCGAATAGCCTCCTTGAGAATTACCTTCTTCTACTTCTGTTAATAACTTTAAAATGGATTACTACTGAGTCCTTTTCAGCTAGGAAAAAGTCAATATTGAATACTAATAATGGGGGAAGGTATAGAAATAGTGCTCAGAGAGAAGGAATTTATCAGAATTTGCATGTTTTTTGTTAGTAGTTATATAATTAGTAATTAGCTTAGGATAGCCTTTTATTTTTTTAATTATTTTTAAAAAGATTTTATTTATTTATTCGGGGAGAGAGCGCCTTGGAGGGGGGGGTAGCAAAAGGAGAAGGAGAGAGGGAATCTCAAGCAGATTCCATGGCACAGAGTGTAGAGCAGACTCAGGGCTTGATCCCAGACCCTGAGATCATGACCTGAGCCGAAATCAAGAGTTGGATGCTTAACCAGCTGAGCCACCCACGTGCCCCACTTAAACAGCCTTTTATTTTTATTTATTTATTTACTTATTTATTTATGATGGTCCATTCTTCATTTTCTTTTCTTTTTTTTTTAAGATTTTATTTATTATTTGACAGAGAGAGTCACAGCGAGAGAGGGAACACAAGCAGGGAGGAGAGGGAGAAGCAGGCTTCCTGCTGAGCAGGGAGCCCGAAGTGAGGCTGGATCCCAGGACCCTGGGATCATGACCTGAGCGAAGGCAGCCACTTAAGAACTAAGGCACCCGGGTACCCAGGACAGCCTTTTAAATGTGTAAACAAACATGGTAACAAGTGATTCAAATTAGATACATTATTTTATATATGCTCCTAAAAACTTACTTACCTAAGTAACTTTCACTTAGGGGCTTTCTTACTTGGAGAAACTGAAAAATCATTTTACATATTTAACAAAAACCTAATTAAGCAGCCTTATTTCATATTAATAAGTCAATTCTTTACAGTGGAGCATATCTCACTCCATACTCCATTGAGGGTATCCTGCTCTGTTATCCATTTCAACTTTAAATTGTAGCCCTTGATCTTATTTTTTTTCCCTGTTCTTGTATGCACAACAAAAATGAGAGCTTTTGTTTAAAAATAATTCTTCAGTATCGAAAGAACCCAAATACATGGAGACTAAAAATAATTCTTCAGTGTCCATATTCATATGTTGTAAATTGAAACAAGCTTTTAAAAACATTTTTCTTGCAAATAGGAAAAAAAAAAAACCTTCTCAAAGCTTGTCCTGTACAAGGCAGATACAGAATAAATATAGGTTGAGTTAATGCCAAAGAATTAAGTTAAATATTTGAGAGGGCAAAAAACCCTTAACAAATATGAACAGTGTGACTTGACTTTGCCTGGGAAGATACAATGGCTTCCCCAAAGCCTTCTTTTGGGTCAGATAATCACTGGAGGTGATTGAACCATCTCCTAACTTTCTGCGCATTTTCTTTCAACGATAAGAATTATGTCATCAGAAAGCAAACTTGTATCATTTGCTGGACTTTCAGAAGGACCCCTGCCTCAAAATGTCTCCCCATAAAAGACAATTAATTCAGAGTGGTTATTTAAGGCCTTGCCTTGGATTTTTGGTTATATAGAAATAATTAATGCTTTAGCTTGTGGAATATAATAAATTGTCCCACTGACACAGTAATTGGTGGGTTATATCACAAGTGCTGTTTTATGAGACCGCAGACCCTGTTCAAGATGAATGTACGATTCACTAATCGTGTAACCAGGACACAGGAAATGTTTTCTTTTATAAATTGTCCTGGAAGACTCTACAAGAAGAAATTTCAATAGCCTAAATCCAGTCGTGTCCACCCAAGGCCTCTGCAGGACACGTTTGTCCCTCTAGGACGGTCCAGCTGGCAATGTTCCCTAGAGGCAGGGATCCAGGAAGGCTTCCTGATCTCATCCTGCCTTCTCAGGTTCTTGGCTGAGGGATCTGTAAGTTGAATCAGAGCCAAAAGGAAGGAGGAAAAGACTCTCTCAGTTGCCACTGCCCCCTGCAGTGATTCGGGTGGAGGGGAGCCTGAGATGGTTCTATCTAAGAAGAGCTATTTCCAGGCATCCAGTTAAGAACCCAGTTAGGGCTGGGAAGGAACTGCTATAGCTCTCTCTGTCCCCTCATGCCTTTCATCCTCTTTCCTCAGAACCCCAGCAATGCCAATGAAAAGAAAAATTTTTAATTTATCCAAGAAAGATTTCCTTGGCAGCTAGACCCCAAGTGAGAGAAAAATCTCAAAGTGTTTTAGGCTGGAGGGAGAAACCATTTGGGTTGGAGTCCGTTTCCCAAATGTCTCAAGAAGGGAATAGTGGAGACTGTAGGGTATTTTAATTTACAATGATTTTTAAGACTTAGACGGCCTTTCTGGTTTTAAATTCACTGTGGTGGTATTTGGTGGACTCTTGTGGGAATTAGGAAAAAATTTTCTTGAGTAGTTGGTTCTTGATTAACCATTGAATGTTACTATGATTGATTCAGTTCCAAATTCAGTGGAATGTATTTTTATTTAAGTTCCTTTCAAATTTAACATAACTTCCTGCAAACATTTCTTAAAGTCATAATGAGAAAAAAAAAGTCATAATGAGGGGTTCCTGAGTGGCTCAGTGGGTTAAGCCTCTTCCTTCAGCTCAGTTCATGATAGCAAGGTCCTGGGATCGAGCCCCGCATCATCGGGCTCTCCGCTCAGCGGGGAGCCTGCTCCCCCCACTCTCTCTCTGCCTGCCTCTCTGCCTACTTGTGATCTCTGTATGTCAAATAAATAAATAAAATTTAAAAAAAGTCATAACAAAACCCAATACTGAAACTTCATTATTTTGCAACTGTAGGAATGAGTGGCCAACTTATTGTTATATTAATTCAAAACATTTACTTGAATTTTAATTAATGTTTATGATTATGGGAAAGAATGCATCCCAAGTAAATCAAGGTCAATTTCTGTGTCTCAGGCAAAGTTGTAAAAGTTTGACCATACTGTGCACATTTGGTGCACACATTGCAATAATCAGATGTTTCTTACAAGCAGGGACATTTCTGAAACTGCATGTTTGCTAGTGTTTTATTTATTTACTTATTTTACTTCCCCTGAATTAAGATTTCAACATCCGAGACTGTAATTGCAGAAACCTTTCTCTGTGGAAAAATGTGCACTTCCTGTAGCTGAATTATAGAGGGAATGGATATTGCTTTCATCCAGCATTACAAAAATACAAAGTAAACTTCCATCGGTGAAAATGAAGGGCGTGTGATTATTTTCCAAGTATGATTATTTTATCCTCGTATGTCAAAATGTAATCAGAAGTTGTCTCTTTTCCCATGAAGGGCTGGTATGCATCATGACACAGGGAATTACTAAAGATGATCTACGTATGGAGAAGAATGTGAGTGGTTTAGTTAGTAGAAAAAAAACATGCTCTTTAATATTTATAATTGCACAGTCCAGCTCATACTAGTTGTTGGCAAATGTCAATCTGTCAGACATCTGAAGGATGTTCATTCCATAGCCCATATGAAAGCTAACGTTAATTCCAATAACTTGAGTAATAGATACTACGAGTATAATTTTCCCTTCCTCAGTGCCCCTTCTAGTGCCTCTCAGTGCTATACACATATCTGAATTATTTTTTTCTATTTCTAAAAGTTCTCAGACTATATTTTTGTGTAGCTAGCTCCATTGTCACTAGCAGAAAACTAATGCAATGGGAGATTGGGGGAAAAAAAGTGACACATTTTTCAGATCTTTATTTATTTGTTAATTGCTGAAATGAATTCTGTAGACAAAGCTACTCATTAATTTCCAATGACCTGAATCTTTTTGTTATAGTCACACAAGACTAGTCTTGTTAGTTGCTGTTTCTAGCAGTGTGGGTAATTGGTAGTAAACAGAGGTTGTTACCCTATTGAAGATTCTATATGAAAAAAATTGTTTCCTCAGCTAACTCCAACGTGTAGTTCAGTCTTTCAAAAAACCTTACAATATTTTTAATCAATATGATTCAAAAAATTCTTAAGTCACAGCTAAGAGTAAGGCTGTGTGCTGGGTGCTCTGGTATACGAGTTTGGAGTGTGGCCTTTACCTTTAAAAGGCCCATAATTATATATACATATGTAATATATATTATATATGTGTAATACATATATAATTATAATAGTCTGCACATATATTATAAGCATATAATATATATTTATATATAGATAATATATTGTATATACATATATATTATATATACATGTATATATTTGTGTATTAATATATATATTAGCTTGAATCCAAGACAGAATAGAATCTTGTACTATAAATACAAACCATATAATTTGGACATCTTAAAGAATGATTTTTGTCCTAATTGGAAAAATTCTTTGTAGAACATAGCATCTAGCATGTATTAAAGGACCAATGTAATTTAAAACAGCTGAAAAAGCCTCATCATGACATTTAAAATGATATGCTTCCTTGGCCTTATTTACATACATTAGCAAATTAATGAGGACTTTGACTGAAACTTGCCTGATAGTCACATGTAAGAATGTAACTGATAATGAAAAAAAGTCAAAAACTGGGTTGGAGCTATTAAGGGATAACCACAAAATCTCTTTTGCCACATAGTCCTTAAACTCTTAAGTATATAATCACTCCACCTTGCTCATCTGTCCCAGACTATATGGAAATTACCAAGTCACTCTCACTGTCTACCCTCAGGTTAGCAACCAAGCTTCTTCAAATGTTATTCTACAGTAGCTATCTTAAATTATTTTTGTAATTTTATTTTAAAATACAAGTCCTTGCCTCATATTGCAACATACATAAATAGAATAATATGCTATCTGAGTTGTTCTTGAAAATTATTCAGTGCAAATGGGATTATCCAAAGCAAGATAAAATAAGGTGTCCTTAGGGTGCCTGGGTGGCTCAGTGGGTTAAAGCCTCTGCCTTCAGCTCAGGTCATGATCTCAGGGTCCAGGGCTCGAGCCCCGCACTGGGCTCTCTGGTTGGCAGGGAGCCTGCTTTTTCCACTCCTCTCTCTGCCTGCCTCTCTGCCTACTTGTGATCTCTGTCTGTCAAATAAATTAAAAAAAATAAGGTGTCTTTATCATGGTAATTTTTGAAGCTGGACAATGGTATACAGGGATTCAGTATACGAGTCTTTACATTTTTCTAAATGTTTGAAATTGGCTGTGATAAAAATTTTTTTATCTTATCCTATTGCCAAGCTGAGAGCCTTAAACAATCCATGTGGATGCAGACTGTCTATAGCACCTGTTGCTCACATTTTTCCCCTTGAGGAGTTTCTCTCTCATACCCGTGATGTCCTCTCCCTTGCTTTTTTACGCTCTCTGCCTTTGGAAGGACCAGGTTCGCCTTCTGTTGTCCCAATCAAGCGTTCCTTGCTTTGCAGTACTTTCCATGGCCCGTCCATGGTGTGCATGTTTTGTTTATGTCTTTGAAAGTTTAAACCCATTGTATCCAACATTCAATCACTGACTTTACAAGTACAAACTACTTGTAAACAAGTAGTTTACAAGAACAAATTTGTTCTTGGCACCTGACGCCCTCAACTAGATTGTAGGTATTGGGTGGAGAAGGCAAGTCGGCAAACTTTGCATAACAAAGTGTGATGAGAGCCATAATGGAACTCTCTGTAAGGCACGAGAGCCTCGCAGCTATGGAGCGGAAGGGACAGGGTGAAACTCGAATCTTACTCTTGGGAGACGTGTATTTTCTTTAGTTGTTCAGAAATGGATTCATGTGTACAATGCCTAAGGTTAAAATGTTAGCTGTTTCAAGGCAGGTGCTCTGGTTAATGACTGCTTCTACCCTTTCTACAGCACACAAGAAAGGCAGAAAAATGCTACCTGCAGGGAGGGGAATGGAACAGCCACCATGAGCACACCCGTTAATGCAGTGTGACCAAAGACGCCCTTAGAGGATCACCCAAGTCACTCTGTGTGCCAAAGACTGCTGCCTTTCGGAAGTCTCTGGTCTTCTCTCCAACAGAGAATTTCTCCTCCTTGGATCAGAGTGGGTAAAAGCAGAGGCTTCTTCCAGGGTTCTTGGTAGCAAATTCCAGTTCTAGCTCTTACTACTGGCCATGTTACCGTAGAAAAGGAGTTCTCCCTAAGTCTCCTCTGTCAAGGGGGATTACTGAGGTGACCCAAACAGGGTGCATGGGAGTAGAGCAATGGCTTTGTACCTGCTTACTCTATAACCCAAGTCTACCTTATTTCCTTTATTTATTTTTTGCATTTGAAGGGTAGTTGACCTACAATGTAAAAATTTCTGCCTTATTTTTAAAATACTTACTTTTGAAAGTGTATTAGACTCTTTAATAGCCTATCAGACCGTTGAATGAAAAGAACCAAGATTTGGAAATCTTCACATCTCCTGCACCGAAATAGCACTTACAAAAATATTTATCAGTTAAGTTGGTTTCTTGGACACATTTACTTGGCTCATATGTTAATGGGTTATATGGTAGGGAAGTGTTCCAATAGCATGGAAAATGTGGTGATTTGGGATGGGGAAAGGCCTAGGCAGGAAAAATTACTCTTTTTACATTTCCTTTTCAACACCTCTAAGTATGTCTTGAATATAGTCTCAGTTTGACCTTGGAGTGCATCATTCTCTGACACATTGTAAATTTCCTTTTTAAAAAAAGTCTAGCAGGCTCCATGCTCAAAACTCTTAGCAAGCAGGGATCCAGGTGGAATATGAATATCTTATATTCATTGTATTTATTTTTATGGTTTCCTTCTATTTCTGGAAAGTTCTACTGCTTTCTATTCACTTAAAATTTCATTTTAAAATAAATGTAGGGAGGGGCGCCTGGGTGGCTCAGTGGGTTGGGCCTCTGCCTTCGGCTCAGGTCATGATCTCAGGGTCCTGGGATGGAGCCCCGCATTGGGCTCTCTGCTCAGCGGGGAGCCTGCTTCCTCCTCTCTCTCTGCCTGCCTCTCTGCCTACTTGTGATCTCTCTGTGTCAAATAAATAAATAAAATATTTAAAAATAAATAAATAAATGTAGGGAGATAGTAAATATGGCATGCTATAGAACAGAATTTTAGAAGAAGTAACTGAACAGATAATGTAGTTCAACCTGTTTTTCACAGATGAGGAAGCCAGGTACAAGGATTAAATAACTTGCCCCAGTTACAAAACTCATATTGGTAGAACTGGGACTAACCTAAAAGTTTTGGTTGGTACTACTAGCTCGAGGGTCTGTTCACTGCCTGCTGCCCCTTCGATAAAGAAAATTGGTTGTCATTCATATGTGATGATTAACTGTTTTCCCTAAACAAATCACTTCTTTCATCTTGAATAATGCCAATGTTTATGGATATTCATGTGACTCAATAAAAACTGAAAGTACAAGGTGATACGGAATCAGGAGCCAAGAACTATGACTAAGAGAGACAAGAGGAAAAAGGAGAGACAAGAGAAGATCCCAAAAATGTACTTTATGACATCATGCAATTTATTAGATACATAAAGCTGAGAAGTCTCCACGTGTGTGACGGGATTCTGTGGGATTCAGAAGGTCACCTCTTCAGGGATACGCCAGTGGGGCAAACAGATGCTTTTCCAAAAGCACAAATCTGTCTTAGGTTATAAAAGGGGCTTCTAGCAAACACACACCTCTAGTTTACACGCATAAGGAAGGAAAGTATTCTACCAAAGCAGCCAAAAATTCATCCTTCAGTGTAAAGAAACACTGAAATTCATGAATATAAGATGTTTTGAGATGCATGAGAAACAGAGAAGAGGAGTTTCCCCACTGGTGGGGTCTATAGAGGGTGGACTTTGGGCAGCGAGGACACTTTTTATTGTTTAGCATTCTCCACATTTTGGTTTTTGAACCTACTGAGTAGATTACATATTTAAGGGGAAAAAATTCCCCCAGAATGCCTATATTGTTTGGTATTTGGTGTTTAAAAGACTCTGGATCATTAAAAAAGTTTACTTTTTACTTATTTATTTAAATAAACCTGGAGGGCACTTTTTTGTTAAATTAAGATTTCTCAGTTACTTTATAGAATGCAGTAACAGGTATTTTAGTTAGCAGAGGTCCTTCACAAAAGTTGCCATTATTTTGAAACTGAGATAATGTTAGAAGCATAATAAAAATGCATCCAATCTGAATTTCTCAATAACCATGTCATAAGATTTCAATTTTGAATAGCATAAGGCAGTTTCCAAATATTATTAATTCAGTTCCACTGCACGTCTCTCCTACTTGCAAATAGCTTCAATTTTGTGTATAACTAGTGTGTGTCCATTTCAAATACAAAAGCTGGAATCGGTGACAGACTGCAAAATACAAAAGAAAAGAAGCCTGCTATGCATGGACTTCTGATTTCTCACATTAATCGCTATGGTTACCACTAGACATTACTCATCACAGAAAATGATTAATTATCATTTTCAAGTTTAAAATGATTTTTAGATACCTACCTTGTAAATCTAATGCTACCACAGCAGTATCATCTTCCAATCCTTCAATCACCTCACACTTATATTTCCCATAATCCTCCAGGGTGAGGTCTGCGATCACCAGAGAAGCATCATTATCACTGCCTCCCTTCAGAAACACTCTACCCTGGTAGCCTCCATAGGCTTTCTTGTGATATCCCATGGAAACAAAAACGTCCACTTCCTTGAGGTAATCTGAAGTTAGCTTGGTCCACTTAATTCGGATCTTGTGGGTTCCTGAGCCAAATGCTGTAGGGTCTCGATAAAATTTACATGGCAGTGTAACATTGCCACCTCGATGTGAGAACACCCTGGCTTGTTCTGCTTCCACGAGTAGACGGGGGCCGTTTTCTGCTAAAATAAAAAAAAATAAAAATTAAAAAATTAAAAAAGAAGAAACATAAATATGCTTTTAGGCTTTCTTTTTTTTAATAAAACAAAATATGCTATCCATACAGGGTATCTGACAAAGAGTAGCATTGGGTGATAAGCTTCTTTGCACTCTTGAACAGTAATATTTTTGGAACCGCATAGAAAGATACCTGCAATGCCTAGAGGGCACTTACAAGGTAGTCATGTCTTTTAAACCACTGAAAAAAAGAAGAATGTTAGTTATAATAGTTGAAAATTACTGAATATAAAACTCCACAGTCATCAAAGTTTGATAATTTAACAACAAATTATATTTTTCCTCTATTTAAGTATCAAAAATAGAGAAATAAGACCAAGTGAAATGACATAATCTTATGATGAATTTCATCAATACAAATGAAAAATTTCAAGGTAGGCAAATTTCTCTTCCCACCTGAGCTTTCTAATACAATAAATATTTATTTTAATTAGCAAAATTATAAAGCAACGTGATCAATTTTCACTGTACTATTCTGGCCAAAGAACTTAAAATATACTCACATTTGTGGTTTCTATTCAAATATACGCTTGTGATATGCTATTCTCAAGCATTTCACACACGATGTATGTATTTTACTTTCACACAAAGACTAGACATCAGAAAGGTATTTTTAGCCAATGCTTAAAAACAAACAAACAAACAAAGAATCCGTCCAGGTTTTGAAATATAGTCCTCAAAACTGATATGCTGAAAGTATCCAAAGTTATATTTATTTCCTGATTAACCAAATAATTGTTTCTTTGTTCCCTTAAATCTCCTTCTACTCCCTGTCTTTGCTTTCCGATACACCTTGTTTTCTAGTAGATCTCATTCCCACCTTTCTTCTCCTTGCCCTTTGGTTTCCCTCCTCCCGATTCCAAGAATGAGGTAGCCTTCCAGAGAGGACTGCAATCATCCCTGCCTGCCAAGTCTTTGGGGCTGCCTTTCCCCAGGGAGCCAGCTGTGCTTTTCACATCTTGGCTTTCTCTGGGGTTCTCCCCACCACCACCCGGTTAGCTTATTGTGCCTTTGACCTTGACAAGGTCTCTTGAGGGCATGCAAGATTGGAAAATGAGAAAGCAAAGTATAAAAACTCTTGGACACAGACACACCTTCTCATCTACACACAGCTTTTGAAGCTTGCCAAAAACTGCTTTGCATGAACCTCTGCTGCCTTTCCTGCCTGAGGCAAGTAGAGACTGCGGAAATCTCAGCTGTGAATCATTTAGGATACACAGGTCAGGAAGAGCACCAACTCACCTCCAGACAGATCCCATAACTTACTTATTTAACGGCATACACAGAATTCAGATTTCAAAATAAAAAGTGTCCAAAGAGAGACAGTGGTTATATTTTTAACATATACTATCAGAATGAGTATTTTTTAAAAGATTTATTTATTTATTAGAGAGAGAGGGAGAGAGAGAGAGGGCACAAGACGTAGGAGGGTTAGAGGAAGAAGCAGATTCCCCACTGAGCAGGGAGCCCGATGCAGGACTGGATCCTGGAATGCTGGATCACAACCCAAGCCGAAGACAGTCGCTTAACCTACTGAGCCACCCAGGTGCCCCAGAATGAGTTTTCTTTTTTTTTTTTTTTTTAGATTTTATTTATTTACTTGACAGACAGAGATCACAAGTAGGCAGAGAGGCAGGCAGAGAGAGAGAGGAGGAAGCAGGCTCCCTGCAGAGCAGAGAGCCGGATGTGGTGCTGGATCCCAGGACCCTGGGATCATGACCTGAGCCAAAGGCAGAGGCTTTAACCCACTGAGCCACCCAGGCACTCCACAGAATGAGTATTTTAAAATGGCCATATTTCATTTATAATTCAGTCCCAATCCACAGAAACTGAAAAGTTTAACAAAGCTATTAATGCCCCCCTCTTGGAATAGATAATAAATAAGAGGATAATGGTTTAATTAAAATGAATCCTAAATCCAGTTCATTAAGCATTTCCTTTAGATTTTATTATCTTTTTATTTAGGATCATAGAATCATAAGGGATGAAAGGTAAATCTCTCCAATATAGATTAGTTCTATATTGGTAGATACATAGGTAGCTCCCCTACCTGTTATCTTCCCCCTACAATATCTCTAATGGCTGCATCCCCATGTGTCGTCTTTCCGGGGGGAGGAAAGTGCTGTAGACTGCTCAGTAATGCCCGAGGGTTGTAGGGAACATCTCCTACCCGGTGCCTGGAAGGACACTTGGGCAGTGAGCTTCCCCTGCCAAGGCTTGAGCTGAGACCTGACACAGGGCTATAGGAGGCTGCAGTTTCATGACTCTCACAAGATTTTTACTTTCAAGTCAAAGCTAATGTCCAAATCCACAGGGACAAGGGATATTACAGTAGTTAGGAACAAGGGTTGTGATGTGATACATTATAACCTCACCTCCTCCATTAATAGCTCTGTAGCCTTGAGCAAGCTGTGCAAGCTCTAAGCTCTCCTTTCTTTCTTTCTTTTTTAAGATTTTATTTATTTATTTGACAGAGATCACAAGTAGGCAGAGAGGCAGGTAAGGTGGGGGTGGGGGGACGGGGGGGGGTGGCGGGCAGCAGGCTCCCTGCTGAGCATCGAGTCCGATGCAGGGGGGCTCCATCCCAGGACCCTGGGATCATGACCTGAGCGGAAGGCAGAGGCTTTAACCCACTGAGCCACCCAGGTGCTCCCTAAGCTCTCATTTCTTTACCTGTGAATTAGGGATAGTAATATCCAGCTTGTCTAGCTGACCTCTTAGACATGTGGAGCACTCACAGTCAGGTCTGATCAAAAGTAAGTGTGCGCTCACCGTTAACTGTTCCTACTGCGTAGATCTCCCAGTTTTTCTCAAATATGATACCACCTGACACTGAGCATAATTTTGGCGTACATTAACCTCCCACTTACTTTAAAGCTTTGTGGGCTTAAAAACCATGTGGGCTGAAAAAATACATAAAATGCCACCTGTATGATAAAGGAGACGTAGAAATTATTCTGTGGTTTCACATAATCATCAGGTGTTCCAGAATGAATACAAGGTCCGAGTGCTTCATAAATTAAAGAGTCAAAGCAAAGATCAAAACTCTTGTACAAGGGACTGAGACTTCTAATTTTTTTTTTCTTGTGGTTAACTATACATCATCTTGTAGTATTTTAGAAGTGTAAGCTTCTAATTTTTTTAGGTACTATTTGCTTATAATCCAACATTGTGAGTAGATGATGACTTATGTGGTATAATATTGAGAATAGAGCAGATACCAAAAATCTACTTATCTCCCACAAAATAATTTTTCTAACAAGCCTGCCAGAATGTCGAAAATTCTGCAATTCTTATTTTTGGGGGTGGGGGGATGGGGAGGCTGCGGCATGGAGGTAATCAATGCCAGAAGTCCATGGCTAGAAGACTAAGAAAGATGTGTAATGTGTAACACATTGGGTGACTGAGGGTCATCAGTGTTCATTAATCTAAACCACCAGCATGGCATTGAGAACAATGCTTTTTGTTAGTTTGCTTGTTTTTAGAAGATCAGCACTGCAGATCATAAAGCACTGAGCATTTTGGTGAGAGTGACCTCTTGCAGAACAAAAAAGATATAGGAGGGAGCACTGGCCTGTAAGTCAGGATCTCTGGGTGTTTCATTGATTGGTCTGCCTCATGAAAATATTGACTTTAGGATTTTTGTCAGGCTCATCATGGCAGGTGGTCACAATGGCGGTGAGCCAGGAAGCACATCAGCTGGAGAGGTGAGAGGGCAGGGACCACGAGCAGGAAAGGGGATGGAGCATGAGTGCTTGACTGACCAACTTTGCACCCAGTTGTCCAACTTTGCACCCGGCTTGCCTAGTAAGCCTTGAATTTCAACTTTGACTGCAAAAACCTAAGTGGTTTGAAATTAACATTTAAATCAACCTGTTTGATCAACAGGCAGTTGCAAAGCAAATAAAATGCAAAAGCTAAAAATAAACCTTGATCATCAGAATAAGCACTCTTGTGTTTTTTTAATTTTTAATAAAAATATGAAAGAATACGTAAAACTAGGCAGCGTACATATGCTTATTTTGGAAGGACTGGATTTTTTTAGAAGTTTAATTTGTAAGTCACAGAAATTTCATATTTCTATTAGTGAGTATCAATGACAGTGACTTGAAAGATTTGATGCCCTTCAAAGACCACAGTTGTCTCCAGGGGAAACAGCAGGGCCTCATTATTATTTTACGAATTCTGCTGTGAAATCCAGGGGACATCATTCAATTTCACCAAATTATGAAAGCAACTCCATGACCAAACAACTCATCTTCTTATTGCTGTGTCATTTAGATGATCTCTTGCAAACAAGAGATCACAAGCAATTAATTAGTTGCAGAAAAACAATGTAGAAATATGGTATTGGATTTTTTAAAAAAGATTTTATTTATTTATTTATTTGTCAGAGAGAGAGAGAGAGTGGGTGAGCGTGCGCACAAGCAGGCAGAGCAGCAGGCAGAGATGGAGAAGCAGGCTCCCTGCCGAGCAAGGAGCCCAATGCAGGACTTGATCCCTGGATGCTGGGATCATGACCTGAGCCGAAGGCAGCGGCTTAACCGACTGAACCACCCAGGCGTCCCATGGTATTGGGTTATTACCTGTTTTTCTTAGTTCTTTTAAAAGTATAATCATTTTTTTTTATGGCAGTTCATTGCCGAAGAAATACGTATGACAGAAAAAAGAGGTGTTACGGATTGAAGTTTGTCTTTTTACAGTGAATTGTGGATTGTGCAAAATAACCAGTCTTAGCGTTGGTTACTTTCTCATTGGGGTATAGATGAAGTAGGGTCATGACTTTGGATTTCTTAGACTAATAAAATGTAAAACACATTTTATTGTGTTTATTTATTTACTTGATGGGGGCGGGGGTGTGTGGGTAGAGATTGCGCACAGGTGGGGGTAGAGGGAGAAGCAGAGTCCCCACTGAGCATGGAGCACAATGTGGGGCTCGATCCCAGGACCCTGAGATCATGACCTGAGCTGAAGGCAGAGGCTTTAACCCACTGAGCCACCCAGGCGCCCTATAATTTTATCTTTTATGGCACAATTGCCTTACCACTAATCATACCGTGAAAATGCCTGCGGCAAAAATGCTTGTGGCGAAGACGTGGCAAAAATATCAGATAGGAGCCAAACCTGCTGGAGGATGAACAACCAAGATGGGTTTATATCCTTATGGCTTTGCTTACCCTAATCTTCTGAAAATGATCCCTATGTCTCTGGGCCATGCCTTGTTAACACCGTTCCTCCCACTCCACTCCAGGGTCACTACCTTGGCGTGCAAGGACTCTGTGTGTGACACAGGCTCAGGCTGCCTGGAGCCTGAGCTACCTATGGCACCAGATGTGGTTGTGGCTGCATTTACTTTATATCATAATGTAGCTCAAAGATGAAAACGTTTTAAAGGAACAATGAACGTACATATGAAAAACCCAATAAGCAGAATACATAGGTTAGACATGTGTTTCTAACTGTAACTTGTTACACTAGACTAGAATACATACTTTAGGAAAAAATTAAGTGCGTCTTACTCATTAACCTTTAACTCTGAATCATGATTTTGTTTCCTTCAGACAGGAATGAATCTAGTTTTTACCTGAAGCTGCTCATCAGTTGTCCAAAGGTCCCATTGTTTGGCCATGATTCTGTTGGGTCTAGTCAGCTGTGCATCAGAAACTTTTATGAGGGCCCTTTCCCCTGTCCTGGCTGTCGCCCTTTATCCCCACCCAGCCTTTAGCATCCTTTCGGAGGGCTGGTTGCTTTTAGTCTGTCAGAGACTGAGCTTCTGTTTCTTTCCCAGCTGTTCCTGAGCTTTGGAGGACCCTGAGCCTCTCCTCTGGGACTCAGCAGCTTGGGAAGAGTGGACCTGAGCTCTAGCGAGAATCCCTTCTTGCCCTCTGTCCTCTTGTCCCTTTCCCACGTGTCCTTTCTGTCGAGATTGATTGGCTTTCAGACCAGCTTGGATTTCAGACCACCTTTGCTCTCATCTGGAGTTTAAAGTCTGACCTGAAGACGCATAAGGATGTGTGTGCTGCTTACTGTTTGTATAAATTCAAAAGAAACAGTTACACTTACTTAAACTGTATGAGAAAGGATTGACAAGAAACTAATGACTTTGGTAGCCCATGGGAAGGTGAGGTGGGTATCTGGCAGAGGACTCCTGGAGATTTTCACTGTGTATACTTAGATATTTAGAGAAAATTTGATCTATGCAAATATATCACATATGCTCACACTAAATAAAATAGTTGAGGGAATTTAATTGACAAATAAGTAAACACAAAGCTTTGATGAAAGTGTCTCAGGAGAGATACACAAGAAACCGGTAGCCACAACCCAGTATACTGTTGTGATTGCAGGATTACATTTTTGCAGACCTATGGCTCTGCTAATAAAAAGCTTCTCTTTAAACATGTCTTCAAACATGCCTATTTCGCTTCATTTTCCCTCTTCTTTTAAGAAACCATTGGCCAAGGTACTGATTGCTGTCTAGCTTTGACTGTAAAGGAAAAGTCCTGTGCTAAAAATAAGTAAGTGAATGCTGCTCTTTGGTGTAAAGTCACTGCTCTTTCTCACCATCTGTGACCTTGCCTTTTTGACTCGGAGGCTCTAAGGACACACCCCTCCCCACACTGCTCCCGCCCCCTGCCGGGCTCACCTTCTCTCTAACTGTGGTATCATCTGTGCCCCGCTAGCTGCTATCAGTCTGCAGCTGAACCCAAGTGCTTAGATATGGGGTTTCACAATGTCCTTAAATGGCAAGTGTCCTTCCTGTCAAACATGTGATGTGCTGTGGTGCGTGCTCTCGGGGATTGACGGTATCCGTCTGCCTTCCTTGCTTCTGTAACGGAAAACTGCCCAACACCAGCATACAGTATTGTTCTGAGTGATGTTTATCATGAATGGGTACCATGTTATTCTCTTATCCATAATTCATAGTAAAAAATAAGGATAAATGTTATCATCGTTTTAGAGCCTACAGGTTGATCTATGACACTATTTTTTTTTAAAAAGTTGGGTTTTTTTTGTTGTTTGTTGGTTTTGTTTTTGTTTTCTGGGATGGTGGAACTTTTTCTTCCTACAGGATGTCTTAGACAAAAGTCTGCCACCTAAATCTGATCAAAGGCGAGCTTCTTTGCTTGAAACAGGCATCTGGAGCCTCCACGCAGCTGTAGGTGATCCACTGAACACTCTTTAAAAATCTCTTTTTCTCGGAGGTAAACCTGAAAGCTGTGTTAGTATCCTGAAAAATAGTCTGTCTTCATCTTTTTTTCTAGCAGGAAGAAGTAAAGTGTGAGGAGGGTGTTTAATTCTGTCTGCTGACTAAGTTCTTTGTGGGCTTTGTTTTTCCTTATCCTTTCGGTCTGGTGTTTTTTGTTTTTGTTTTGTTTTGTTTTGTTTTGTTTTGGGTTTTTTTTTTGTCAGTCATCATTTACTGGTTAAGCTTATGGACTCCCTCGCGGTGTCATTTAACCTTTAACCTTTCTGTGACTCATTTTCCTCATGAGAAAAATGGAGTTAAGTCACCTTTTTCCTAGGTTTCTTATGAGAGTTAAATGAGTGATTCACTGAGAACTTAACTTTATGCCTGGCATATGGTGAGTGCCCAGTGTCTCTTACTGCCCACCACTTACTGAGGTCCAAAGTGTACTAGGTATGCAAACTGGGTTCTATCTTTGACATCAACTTCTCTCCTGTGCTCTTTCTGAAGACAGTTTCCGGAAGGCATTGGTTCCTGAGAAATCCATTATCTCATCAACTTGGGATTGTTCTTTTAATCTACTAGGACGGGAGCTCATTCAGGAGCACCACCTTGAAGCCTTTTCGAAAAAACCCAAATCTTTATCTATATAATCCAATTTCTTTCTGTCTCCTCCATTTCCCTGGGGATTCCAGACGGTCTTCATTTGGGGATAGGGATAGCATGTATTCATTTGCAGCTGCCACCCCACCTAGCTCCTCTACCTTCTTGTAAGAATCCCCACGGTGGCCAGGTTTCTCCAGGAAACAGGAACAATTCTTGGGGCACCTGGCTGGCTCAGTTGGTTAAGGGTCTGCTTCCGGCATGTATCTTCACACATGACACAAAATCCAGGCTAACTGACTCACTTGAATTGTAAGACAGACTATTCACAAAGTAGTGGAAGGAAGGTGCTGTATGGAATGCTAAAAGACAATAGAATTTGGGGGCGCCTGGGTGGTTCAGCTGGTTAAACATCTGCCTTCAACTAAGGTCATGATCCCAGGGTCCTGGGATTGAGTCCTGTGTCGGACTCCCTGCTCAGCACTGAGTCTGCTTCTCCCTCTGCCTCTCCCCACTGCTTGTGTACTCACTCTTGCTCTCTCTGTCCCTCTTAAATAAATAAAGTCTTAAAAAAACATAATAGGAATACTCGTAAGAATAGTTTCTTCAAACTTTTTTTCATAGTGATTTGGTTTCTTCTGAGACATAGTTATAGCAATTGAATAGAAAAAGATGACAGCCATCTTTACACACTGACGGACTCAACAGTCTCTAAAAAAGGCTTAGACAGAAGCTGTATTAGAAGCATGAGAATCAGCCTGCCTGAGTTTGAATCTCAGCTTTCCACTTAATAACCATATGAGTAGGGACAAGCTTTGAACCTCTCTTAGCTTCAGTGGAGATAACCACCTTCATACATGCTATATGAGATGACCTAGGTAGTCCATTTTCTCTTGTGCATCACACATAGTGGCTTTAAATGTAAATATTCACCAATTAATATTATTGCCATTACTAAGTCCAATATAACTTGCCCCAGAAATAGAGACAATCTTAATATTATTGTCATCTTAGGGTTATCTGCTCTGGTAATAATTTTCAGAGTTTAAACTTATCTATGATATCAAAGATTTATGCACAAAATAGTAATTCCTATAATTTTAGACTAAAAAACCAAATTGGGTTATCACAGTGATAGATTAAGGAAAAAATGAAAAATAACATTTGAATATTTCACTAATATGGCCAATGGCATTCTTAATATAAACACTTTCCAAGGTTTTACTTGTAATACAGGTTTCTTTCAAAGGGTACGGGGAAACCAAAACATTAGCGTGAGTCATTCTTCTTCATTTGGTTGTAATTAACCACACACTCTTTAATTATTGGAAATGTGTCTTTATGTGGTAAAGGGCTAGAGCTCAAATCTACTTGACTCTGCTCAGACCACTTCCACTTTGTGGTGAGATGTAAGGTCCAGTTATCCATAATTTGCAGAAGAGACATTGTTGGTTTTATACACTAGTATGGTTAATGTCTTCACTTAGTATGCAAGACCTCAAGATAATACTATCACAGAGACAATTCTGGAGGCAAAAGGAATCTTTTGCTTCTTAATGAACAATCAAATTGTTAACCTATAATGTGTCGAGTAATGAGTGCCGAAACAAATGAAAGCTAAGTCGAATGCAAATACCCAGGTGGTCAGGGCTGAGGGAACTGATGGGAGCACCATGGTGCTGAGAACACCAGGGAGTGGAACAGACCATACTGTAAGGGCCTGTTCAGTCAGAGCAGCCCCACCCCGGTTGAACTGCCATTTTGTTGTAAAACTTAAATTGACTCTACCCCCTCCCCAGGGGAACTTACTTAAAAACAAGTCCTGGAAACCAGTCCCAGGTAACAAAGTCCAAATACAAGGGTGGGTCAGGCCAGGTGGAGGTATTCAATCAGTGGGGGTGCATACTGTCTCCCTAGTTACCAAGGAGTATGGGCCCCGCCCTTTGGGCACCTTTTGGGCGCCAATTCTAACCAAGGTGATAGGCTGGTTCAAATGTCTACTAGGGTAAATTGTAATTCAATTGGTCACCTAGCATGACTGTGCAGCTTTCTCTGTGTGTTACAGTTTCATTGGCCACCTGTGTGTGGCCAGGCCCAACCACATGGCCTTTGCTCTATAAAAGTTAGTCTGTGAAACTGAGAGGGGTCGTCCTCTCTGTAAGGGGCGGCCCCGACCAGTCTGTTTGACGGTTGGTTTGATTCTTGATGCTTGGCACGAAATAAAGCTTTGCTTGACCTTCGCTTTGTATCAGTGTTGGTCCTTTAATCATGGACCCATTATTGGGGGACCCAACATTGGGGACCCAACAGTACCATTGCTGTGTACGCATGCTCCGTTCTGAAGGGGATCAGGGTACTGGTTCCCCCTGATGATGTCCAATGCGAATGCTGGTTGAAAAATAGCAGGTCTTTGGACTTTTCAACAGATGCCAGAAATGTGGATTTTCATGCAATGTCTCCTATTTTTAAATGCTTGCAATTAATTTAGATTTTTAAAAAATTACATGAGAAAAAAAAATATGTGACCTCTGCATCCTCTTTTCACCTGACCTGTTGGTGCTGAGCATCTCCAAAGCTCAGACCAGGCTAGCTCCACATCTCTACCTGCATTTCCCCCTTGTCCAGATGTTCTCAAGTGGGCCCATGGCTAAAAAGAGCACTATGTGCTGATAACTCCAAAACTTTCTAGCAGTGTGCTTTTCTCTGAGCACCAAATGAGTAAATCCATCTGCCTGCTGGGCATATATTGGATGCCGAAGGGACAACTTGAGTCCCTCTTCCCCTGCCCACACCTGTCCTTTCCGCAATCTTCCTCAATTTACTTATGCCTCACCATCCATTTGTTTGTTCAAGGCACAGTCTAGAAGGTGTGTTTGATGTACTCTTTTCCCTTAATCTCTATATCCAGTCTACCAGCAAGTGTTGCCATCTCTACCATCTTTTTCCTTTTCCCTCTAATTGGTTGATCCCTCTCTTTCTCTACCACCCATCTCCACTGCTAGCGTCCAGCACCTAGCATCCACACCACTATGATTTCTCACCTAAGCTACCCCAATACCCCCACTAAGAATCTCACCTTTCTTCTTGCAACACCATAATCCAGTATTCATGGGTCTTTTTTATTTGTAAGTCATATTACATCACTCTCTTGCTCAAAATCTTTAACCATTTTTCAATGTTTTTAGAATAAAATCTGAACTCTGTACTCTAGACCAAATATAAAGTACTATGGCCTCGCTCCTGCTTATTCTGTCCACCTCATCTAAAACCCTACTGTCTTCATGGTGAGGCTTCAGTCCCCCCAGCTTCTTTCGAGCTTGAAAGCGCCATGTTTACTGCCCTCTCAGAGAATTTTCCTTATTCACTCACCTGGAGAGCTCTGTCCTTGGCTTTTGATGTGACACATTCCTGCTTACTATTCAGATCTCAGCTCATAGAACCCACCCTGACTCTGACTCCCCTCTAAAGCTTCATCCCATGACCCTGTGGGGGTCCCCCATAACATTTTTTCCCTTAAAGACACCTTTATATTTATTGTTTGTGAGTTCATTTGTTTCACTGATTTAATTACATATGCAGGAGCTAAAGTTCAAGAAGCCTGGTTTTGAAGCGATGTTGATCTTAATATGTTGTGGGAAGTCTATAAAAACCTGTTACTTTATTCATCTTTTTGTATTCTTTTTACCTGAAAACGATCTCAGTGAAGTACAGTACTAACCCTCTAATCAGCTTTTCAGTACTTTAATCCTTAAGACCGTTTGTTAATGATTGTGCCATAAAAGACAAAACAAAGTGAGAATTAAAAATAATCCTGTGCAGGTTTTGGAGATTTAAAGCCTATCAGCGTAATTTATGACACATTTCAAGAGAAAGTAAGAATTACTCATAACCCACATTACACTAGAGAACAAAATTTTGAAATTTACCCCTCTACTCTTAAAAAAAGCAAACAAACAAAAAAAGACCCTTGTGTGAAATGTTATTTTTTCCTAGTAAAATTATTAGCTACAGATAATCATAAATCCATAGTGAAAAAATATAGTCATATAACTAAGAACATAAGAAATTTATGTAATGCCTATTGTGACTTATAAGGAAACCTACCTAACTTTATTTGCCCCATCTCTCATTCACCTTTGCCTTCACTACCATTCAGTAACTCTGAGCAAAATACACAAACATCATTCCCAGTGCTTTCTAGGAACAAGCAAAGCAAGGAGGCAAAGCGAGCACCATGACAAATAGAATGATCTAGAGGTGGGAGTTTCCTCACTTCAAAGATATGTTTTCAGTGGTGTTCTTATTTTAAATTTATAATCTCCTCAGAAACAAGGTAAGACACTCTTTTTTCCCACTTTCTTCACCTAATTGACACACTTGACTGTAGTGAATGCTCCCGGTTCTAACATACCTTATTAATATCATGTGTGATGGACTATGGACTTTCTGGGCTTTTACCCATAATGTCCCTGTCCCTTTTGAGTGGACAGTGTTTGGAAAAGATAGGGAGAACTCTTGTTTAACTTAAGTTGTTCAATATCCTTCACAGAGTAATCCAAAAGTGGCTGGAAACATCCTGCTCAGAACTTACACAAGTGGTAACTAGTCACTGAGTAAACACTGAAGCATGTGTAATGAAGCATGTGTAATGAAAACAAGATTAAAATGGCTACTATTTGTATTGACTACTTGATAGTCATTTGGGGGGGCACACATGTTTATTGGTATAACATACACAAAATATGTTTGAAGAAATTTCATAGAACTTTTAGATTTCTTATGCTTTTAATGTCTTCATTTTGAATGAAAATATTTCCATAACAAAGATTTATCTCCCCTGGGTATTATCACTTTGATAACCTCTTAATTGAATATATTAACTTCTTAGCATTTTGGTAGATTTTTCTATGCCAGAAGACTTTCCTGAAACAGGAATTTTCTACTTTATGTTTAAAATAAAAAGCCAAAGCAATAAAGAAATCTAAATCTGTTTTTTTTTCTTGATATCTAGTAAACCCAGAGAAACAGCATGTTAAAATTACTTTAACATTAAGCCATTAAGCTATAAGTCAGTGCTTTAGCTGAGTCAACATTGGTTCTTGCAAAGTTGCAACCAAAGGGAAAGGCTTCTTTATTTAATGGATTTTCTGGATACTTGGGAAAGTTTCCAAATAATTATTGGCTTCCCGCATGATTTGCCCATTTCAGAGAAAGCTGGTAGTGTGAATTTGTTGTTACCTGAAGAGATTATTAAATGTAGGTTTTTATACCTGGAAACAGTCTAAAATGTATTGCTTTAATATGCTTTATAGCATAACATAGAATCAGCATTCTAAGTATTATTAGTTTAGAAATATTCTTAAGATGTATTTTATGGATTTAAATCTACTATGTGATAAAAAGTTCAGTGAGTATGGATATAAAGTTATAAATAGTAAGAGTTTTTTTTTAAATAGCTAATTACTCTTTTCTCCATATTTCCTCCTCTGTTTAATACTTATTTTATTCTTTTTTGTCACCTTTTTCTTGCCCAATACTCTTGTCAGCAAGCTCACTGAGGAGATGGTCTGTCCTTCCTCAGAAAATAACCCAATTCTTTGCATGAAAGAGGCCAGTGTTTATTAAGTGACTGCAGATTTTCTCAAAAGGACACACAAATGCTGAGAAGACTAGGGCAGGGCTATCAGATGTAAAGCTGGTGTGAAAACATACATATTTTTGAACCCAGATGAGGGAATTTATAGAAATTACATATTAATCTATGGTCATTTCAGTCCGTGCCTTTTCTATTTATAACCCCTATGTATGCATATATATGTTTCACTATACATGGGTGTGCATGTACTATACATGCATGTAACTATACATGGGTAGCAACCATGTAGTTGAAGAAAAGGATTGCCATGTTTGACTAAGATCTGTAGTTCGAAGCAACTGCTTTTTTTGGGTATGTTTTTGTTTAAATAAAATTAATAACAGATAATGCTGTCTTTTGTCTATAGCATTCATAACTTTCCATCAATTACCATAGGCAGTAGTTCCATATTCCTAGCAATGTCTGTCTCTCACTAGATTAAAACTGCATGAAGACAAAGACCCTGTGTTTTGTTGATCATTCTATCCCCAGTGCCCAATGGACTAGGAGCTCACTGTAGCCTGAATGTTTATATCCCTTCAAAATTCATATGTTAAACAGTGGTCCCCATGTAATGGATTTTAGAGGTAGAGCCTTTGGTATGTGATTAGGTCACGAGGGTAGAACCCTCATGAATGGGACTACTGCCCTTATTAAAAAAGAACCAGGAGGGGTCCCGTGTTCTTTTCTATCCCGTGAGTTCACAGAGAAAAGACAGTTATCTGTGAACCAGGAAGGTAGCTCTCATCAGACCCAAATCTCTCACTGCTATGATTTTAGACTTCTCAGCCACCAGAACTGTGAGAAATAAGTTTCTGTTGTTTATAAGCCACCCTGTCTATGGTATTGTCTTATAGCAGCCTAAATAGTGTATATATGTATGTATGGAGTACCTGAGTATTTTTATGTGTGTATGTGTATGCCTTTATACACATTTCCTTCATTGGGGGACTCATCTATTATATTCATATGGTGACAGTCTTAGTTTGACCAAATGATAAGCCTGTGTTTAATGAAATTGGTTCTTATTACCATATTTGGCTTTATGTCCTATCATAAACTAGTAGATTTTAGAAAGGTCATCCAATACTCATGATGTTGCTAATTTTTATAACGTTATGACTAAATTAGCTGATATTTTATAACCAATAATTTCTAGATAGAATTATTAATAATAATCATTAATAGTGTATATGTTTATCTAAATGCAATTTGGAAAATACACGATATTTGTGGATTTTGCAATTGTGGCAGATAGCATTACCCTGCCTCAGAAATAAAAAAATGAATTAATTTAACTTTTGAAAACAGACTCAGAGTCCAGATGAGTTTTAAGTGGAAGAGAGGAAATTAAGCTGGAGGAACACTTATCTAGTTCTCACATGAAATCTTGGCTCTGTGGATGGTTTGTGATCATACATTATTAAATTCACTCCCCCTCCCCTTGATCCACTCTGCACCACCAGATCCCGACTCTGCAGATATTACATAAGGAGCAGGATAGCATTGCAGTGGCCATTTGTAACCTGAATACTCTTCAAAGCTTCACATATACATCAGGCAGATTGCTGTGCCCTGCTCTGGGCGCACTCCCGTGGCATGTAAGGTGCTGTGTGTAGTTTGGGAGCCATGCATATGACCGAAATTGCTACCAAATTCATAATCATCTTCCTCATCTTCCATCCCTCATTCCATGAACTAGAAAGACATCTCTGAGCTCTGGAAAGACTGACTGGGACTTGATTAGGAAAAGCACCTGGATTTGGGTCCTGGATTTATTCCACAAACGTGAATTGATCACCTACTATGTGCCAGGTCATGGTTTAGGTGACTGAGATACATCAGACCAAGATTCCCTACCTACCCTTGTGGAGCTGAAGGGCACAGGTGGCAGAAATGGATACAATTACATAAAATAAGTAGACTAGGTAACCAGTGTTATAGAGAAAAGTAAAGAAAGGCGAGAGAGAGACTGGGGTGCCAGAGGAGGGGCAGAATGTAGTTGGCAGGGAGAATTCATTAAGAAAATGGGAAATGATCCCAGATTTGAAGAAGGAGAGGAGATTAGAGGAGAGAAACTTCCCCTCAAAGCCATGCCACCTGGGACAAGCAACGCAAAAGCTGTGGATCTTTATTTCTTCATTGCTATGATGGAATATTGATCTAGATGATCTATGCTTGTTCTTTTAAGTTCTTAAATTCCATACATGATGATTTAACTTATGCCAACCATTACAGAATGGAAGCAGTCATATAATGTTCATCTAGCCCACACTGTGTGTCCTGTGTCGCTAAATGCTGTGAATGTCACAGGATTTCAGAAGTTCTCACTATGAGAGTAGTCATTTGGAAGTATCTCATTACACTCATTCATATTTCAACAAACATGTTAAGCACCTACTATGTGCCAAGCAATACTGAATAGTTGGGGTATTCCAAAACTCCCAGTGTGGTGAGGCAAGGGAGGCAAGTTAGCACAAAGGAATACATGTTACACTGGAACAGAAGGGTTGTTTGAGGCACACACCAGTTGGAGGGGGCCAACCACACTGAGTGGGGGTGTCCACTTTCAGTGGGGGTTCTAGATATACATTATGTTTTCCTCTTATTATTATTTAAAAAAATTTAAAATAGCTTATATGTATTCACCTTAAATATTACTTAAGTTTGGAAAGCTTCAGTTCCCACAAGGAAAGTAAAAATGATCAGATGACATTTAATACTATTGGGGAAATCTTAAATTGTGAAATTAAAGAGGACAAAGTAGGCAACTTAGAAAATATTTACTTCCATAGAACTAAGGTAATAACATGGTTCTGTTAACAAATGAATTTGAAACGTTGACTTTTTCTCACCAGTATTTGTGCTCCCTTTTATATTTAAATGTCATTTTTTTGGGTTGCTGCCATTATTTTCATTAATATTTTCCCATGTTTTTATTTAAATTCTAGTTAGTTAAAATATAGTCAACATTAGTTTAAGGTGTGAAATTTAGTGAGACAACACTTCCACATAACACCCAGCACTCGCCACAAATGCCATCCTTAATCTCTATCACCCATTTAACCCATCCCCCCCAAGCCCATAAAAGTCAATTTTCTATGATGGTTAGGAAGCAATAACCATGACATTAATAACTGTCATCTATTGGAAGCTTATTGTGTGCCAGGCTCAGTACTAGGCAGTTTTCCATGTATTATCTAATTTAATTCTCACAAAGCTCTGTGGAATCTGTGATCATCCCCACTTTTCTGGATGTGGTAACTGAGACCTGGAAAGATGAAGGTAGTTGTCCAAGGTCTAAAACCAGTAAGTAGCAGTTAAGTCTAACATTCTTGAACTTACCATTAGAAGACCCTTTCTTGAACACCAGAGGCAGAAAGTGCTGACTCTCTGACCCATGTAAGGTCAAGCACTTAAATATTCAGTGTAACTATAATTGCTTTTCACATTGGTTAATGGGCAAATGGTCAAAACATTTCTCTGCTGTCTTAAGACTTGTATTTTATAAAGTATATTTATCATCTCTGAACTTCTTCTGGAAATTGAAAGTCTACACAGAGTGTTTTTGGACCCGATCTAAATATTTTAAAAATTGTGCTTCTGTGTGATTTGGTACAGCATACAAAATTCTTCTTCTTAAAAAAAAAAAATTTTTAAAGACTATTTGAGAGAGGTAGAGAGAGAGCACAAGTAGGCAGAGCAGCAGGCAGAGGGAGAAAGAGAAGCAGGCTCCCCGCTGAGCAGGGAGCCTGATGGGAGCCTCAATCCCAGGACCCTGAGATCACGACCCAAGCTAAAGGCAGATGCCTAACCGAATGAGCCACCCAGGCGCCCCCAAAATTCTTCTTAATGACCTCAAGTTTCAAAAGATTTATAAGTTGTTTGACGAGTCACCTTATGAAATAAGGAGTATAATCCATTACTTGAGAGTATTATGGAGAAGACATTAACAAAAGCTATCTTTTCTGATAGAAGTAACTGAGGAAATTACTCTTCCCTACATTGAGGACAGTATATGACATACAAGCGAATATTCTGACTACACATTTTCAGTAGACTTCATGGACAAGTAAAATTTCTTTCTTGTGTAAACAAATTGGTTAAACAACAACAACAACAACAAAAATAATAGGAATGAATTGGTACTCATACAATTTTATTTAAAGCTGTGTTTTACCCCATGGGAAGTTGGGAGAGTTTTCATCACAAGAAAATGCTTTTTACTAGAAATATTTTGCACAGGGGCCTACACTTGCTGGTTTTTTTTACCCCTTGGTAACCTGACTTTTTTTTTTTTTTAACCCAGAGTAAGGTTTTTTTTTTGCCTATATCTCTATGGAAGCTTCCATGACAAAATTGGGAGGAAGCCTTCAGAAAAGTAATTAGGTGACTCTTATGCATGAGACTCAAGAATGTATTAAAGCATTGAACATCTCTACCAAGGCAGACAAAGAGAATTCAAGGTTAATGTGCATTATTCCTCCCCACTATTATTTAGGCCTGGAGAACTTAGAGTACAAAAATAGAAATTTAACGAAAAATGGGAGATAGAAAAGGTGTTTCTGTAGTAACATGAATTTTGAACAATTTTCTATCACTGAGAGAAGCTCATACTGCTTATCAGTCCAATTCAGGAATTTGAGATTTAGATTACTAATTTAATCTTCTGACTGTAAAATTCTTATGAAATTTTAGGAGGATTTCAGCTCCCTTAAATTCTTGAAAGCTTGAAAAGCTTGAAAGCTTGAAAATAACAATTTTAAATGTGAGAAAATAATATAGGATTTCCGCAAGTAGTAAAGGTCATCTGCTTCAATGATTATCTACTGGGCTCTGTGGTTTACTTTTGTGTTGTAAAAGACAACTGAAATTATGGCAGACCACTTGGAGGTGTTTCTCTGAAGGACTGAAGAAAAAGAAAGTTCAATCTGAGTGCAATCATAAAGGAAAAAGAAAACTTTTTATTAAATAAAAATAACAATGATGGGTATTTAGAGCAATTTAAAAATAAATTCCGGACTTAGGATCATGTCTCAAGTCACATTTCAGTATCAACGTCCCCAAACAAAGTATAGGCTTTGTAGTTTTATTACTTGAAAGCTGTGAGTAACTTTCTAAGAATATGAATTTACAATTAAAATGAAGTGGAGTATCCAGTCACTTAAAAAAAATGGGTATTGTATACAAATGATCTGGATAATTCTGATCACTTGTGTCAAAAATTCCTTTGCACTAAATTTCAGCAGAGTATTTGGGGTTGGAAAGGCTGGAGCAACAAAAGTTTTCCTCGCTAAAAGAGCTTGAGTCTGACTTATAGACTCCTCGGGAGTATTTTAAAAATAATATTTTCATACTCTGGGTGCAATTTGGACTAAATGTTTTGTACATAGTTAATAATGTAACAAATTTAATAATTACTTGAAACCACAGCCAAAATTTATTTTACATAGGATTTAAAACTGCTACTGTTAATGACGAGGTATTACTATTTTGGCTGAATTGAATTCTGTGATTAGATGTTCAAGGATGTTCTCCTTCCTCAAGAAATCTTTGTGTATAAATGCCGTACAGCCTTTGGGAGACAGCTTTGATTCTACTATACACTTTAAAGAAATAGCTGAGTCAGCAGCTTGCATAGTAAAATTTATGATTATATAATTCCTTTTCACGGTCCAACATTGGAAAACATTAAAGCTGTGGGAAGCAAAGAGAACTGAAAGAGAGATGTCTAAAATAGCTAGACACTGTCAAATTCAGGATCCTATTTGTGTAGTCATAATATATGCAGGGAAATACTTCTAGCAAGACTTATACTATCATTTGACCTTCACAAACCATACTTTCCAACAGGAGATGGCAGTTTTCTGAGACTATGCTTTTGACCTTGAAGATATAACTTCATGTTTTATGTCTCTTGGCAAACTTATAATATCTCTTGTGCCCAAACTGAGTTCATCTAAAATTAGTATCATCATATGTTTAAGCTGTTCAGGTCTATAATAATTATTTTAATTATTCAGCATCCAAGGGCAAAGAGAGATGCTGCAGCTCCTTTAAAACTCTCTTCTTATTGCATGAGTCTCTCAGCTTTCCTAATGCAGGATGCCCCTCATCTGAAGCTGGGACTGAGGAAACAGCTGCATTGTACTGCATACGGGTCTCCAATCTTGCTACAGCTCTCAGCCTTAGGATTCAGCTGAGCTGGATAGAAATATGCAGGGGCAATATATTGGTCTGTGGGAAATGGAAGCTTTACCAGAGGAGATGGTCACAAGGTGAGTTACTCTCCTGAACCTTCGCTTGTCTGACTTTCATTTTCACACTGTGTTTCTTAATGATTACTCTCACAGAAATGACCTTACATCCTAAGTTTCACTTCCTCTTTCTCCCCGCTGTTGCTTACATTTAAATAAACTTTATGCCCTGCATTCTACTTAGAAGACAGCCACTGTCCTAAAAAGCCTTGAACAATGGCATCGACCCCCTGCAGCTGGACGTTCTTAAGCCATTCCACTTTGATCGTCCTCAATTCTTAGCCCTACTGAAATGCAAGGGCAGTCAAATGCCTGCGGAGAGCTTGTTCACCAATTAACAGAAAGGAAAAGAACAAGTCAATGCAGCAGAACTAAAATTCAGAAGCACCAACCAAGCATCCCAACTCCAAGGAACTTGCAATTAATTTGACTTTCATAAGAGAACGTGTGTTTTCTTACCTTGGATGTGAATCACTCTGTCATCATCTAGAGTGTAGTTGTCTGAATGATGATCAGCCCAGCAGATTGAAATCAGCACCAGAAGAAGTAGCCTCTTCATCTTTATAACCCAGGGAATCTTCTTCACTGCGAGAGCATCACATACAAAGAGGCTTGTGAGATTTGGAACCCTTTGGAGTGTTGCACTGCACTTCTTATTACCGCCTTATCATCAGAGAATGGGTCTGTAAAAATATTTAACCCAATCTGTTCAGAAAGTTACTGTTAGCTGTCTTTGGGAGCTGAAGACTGCAGCTTTGAACAATTCCAGTTTCCCTTATGTAGCCAGAGTCCAAATCGTGTTTAACTCTATCTTTGCAGAATTCTAAATCTAGAAATTTACATCGGTATTGTTCTGAGATGAAGAATTATAGTTGGTTACAAAAAGATATGGTAATGATATAGAAGGACTTTAAAAAATATTTAAATCTCTGAATTGGAAGTATTACTTAACAAAACAACCATTTGATATATGTATATAGGAGTAATCCCCAGTCTAATTAGGAACTGAATCTTAAACCAGGGCAAATAACGAATATTTGCTTGAAAGTTGTCATCCTCATTCATTTTACATGTGGCTTCCTAAGCAGGTTAGAGTTGCTTGTTCTGAATTAAAAAAAGAAGACCAAAAAAAAAAAAAAATCCCTTGTGTGAAGCAAAAGCAGCACATTTATTTGAGATTCACTTACCATCTTAAACCTGACTTGGGTCGATGGTGAAGAGTTGAAAATGAGGGACCAACTAGGTTAGAGTTGTGCATGCTACCACTGCAGTATATCCTGATTGATTTTTCATTCATTTCTACCTAAAATGCTGACGCACCAACTTTGAGCGCCAGGTAGGGTCTCTGCAGCCCGCGGAGGCACGGCTGGCCGCAGGGCACATCCCTGCTGGCCTCCGGAGCCATGAGGCAGATGAAGAGCAGAGCTGGACAGCAAAGCACAGCTCCGGTCCTGAGTCAAAGAGGCAGAGCCCTCGTTTGGCTGTCCTTTATCGCAAGACCAATTTGAGAAAAGGAGACATGGTCCCCCCAAATTTTGTCATCTGAAGGACTCCAAGTGATGGGAATCCCATGCCCTTGGCCGTATTTGTCAGGCAGGAATCTCAGGGTCACTCCTCTGTTTTAATGTGAAAGCTGAGGCAAATATTAACAAGGGCTTTCTTTTTCTCTCATGCACATAGCAGCCTTAACAACACTTGGCTATTTTTAAAACTGAAATTGCACAGTACTGGCTTCTCACACTAATTTGTTTTTTCCAGGAAAGCCTGACTCTCTGGAATACTTATTAAAGAGCTCTGAGTCTGTTCCTGGAGGTCCTTGCAGGCCAGCCTAGACTCGGGAGCCCGATGATAACATGAGTCACGGGTGTCCCCTGTCTCTTAGGGGGACAGAGGCACCTCCCTGCGTTCACCCCACTAAAACTTGGCATCGCTGGGTTGCCTATGGCTTCAGTCGTTCATTTTAGCTTTACTCCTTTTTTTCTCTTCCTTATGTCACAGAAAGAACGTGGTAGATGAGCTCACTTTTCTAGGAAACTGAGAGTGTCCCCCTCAAAATTCTACCTGACTTGCTAATCTTATGTTGTGAAGTTCACTTGCTTGTTCCTTCGAGGGCTTTTGAGAAATGATGATTTTTTTTTTTTTTGAAGCTATAGATGTTTGTCCATAGAAATATTACTTACAAATATTACCAGTTTTTAGCCCAGAATTGCACTTTGGGTGAATAAACATAATAAAGGTGATCTTCTGGAATTTGGGGTGTAATTGGGGCAATTATATACACAAACAGAAAGCAGTGGGCAAACCAGAACAAGAGGTATGGGCGCGGCGTTCTCTGCTTGTCGCAGGAATCAAAGGAAAGGGAAATGTGGAAGAGAGTGTGAGGAAAGCATATGATTTCAGCAGTTAAAGAAAGGAGAAATTCTAAGTGAGGGATCTGAAGAACAGAGGTAGAGAAGTTGCTGTGTTAATTTTACCATTTGTGTGGTCATTGACAGCATAATTTACATACACACCCATACACACCCATGCCCACTTTTAGACTTGTGTATCCTACCACTACAGTCATCCTGATTTTTATTCACTTTTACTCAAAATATATTATTCACAAATTTATGTATCTCCTTTAATTCTATACCATATGTAGTATTTTTTTTAAAATTTTATTTATTTGATAGACAAAGATCACAAGTAGGCTGGGGGGTGGGGGAAGCAGGCTCCCTGCCGAGCAGAGAGCCCGATGCAGGGCTCCATCCCAGGACCCTGAGATCATGACTTGAGCTGAAGGCAGAGGCTTTAACACACTGAGCCACCCAGGTGCCCCCATGCCATATGTAGTATTAAAAGTGATATCACCAAGGGTTCATCCCATTGAATTAATGTATTAACTGTCCAAGGACTCAGTTTTTAATTGCAAATATCCCAGGTGGTGTGGGGGAGCTAAATAATTCTAACAGCGGTTCCTTTTAATTGAAAGTCAATTTGCCAATGCTATGCTATGCATGGTACCTCTGATGGCTCATGCAATCCTTGAGACCGTGAGACCAAAACTTCCATATATCCTGATACAGTTACCTTGCTGAAGGTCAAATATCTAGTAAGCAGTAAAGTTTGTATTCACTTTCAAACAAAAGCAACATCTACTTTAAGTTACACTGATTTTTCTGAAAGTGAAGCTTAATGTGTTCTTTGTTTAATTGCCTTGTTTATTTAGGCTCTTTAACTTGAACCTACTATGGTCTTAAAACCATAACTTGTGTTATAGGTGAATATACACTTTTTGCCCCAAGACTTAACATGGGAGAAGTGAGATGGTATTTTCTTTAACATGACTGTGCCCTGCCTCATTTCTACTCATTTATAATACCATCAGGTGCCATGAACACTATCTTGGTGGCTCAGGTGTGTACACACAGGCACACACACCCCATCATCATCATCATCTTCAATTTAAAAAGCATATTGCAGGGGCGCCTGGGTGGCTCAGGGGTTAAGCCTCTGCCTTCGGCCCAGGTCATGAGCTTGGGTTCCTGGGATCAAGCCCCGCATTGGGCTCTCTGCTCGGCAGGGAGCCTGATTCCCCACCCCCACTTCTCTGCCTGCCTCTCTGCCCACTTGTGATCTCTCTCTATCAAATATATAAATAAAATCTTAAAAAAAATTGCACACCTTCAGTGATTTGTGATTAGAATAGAGATGCATGTCGGTTTACGCTTCCTAGCACCCTGCCTGGCACTCAGGCACCCATGATAGGAGAGAGTGGGAGTTATTTTTGCTACCCTGGCAGCGGAGCGACTGTCTTACCAAAAGAGGTAAAACTAGACAAACAAACCCTGGGGACACAATCTTCATTGTTTAAGCAAAAATCAGGACAACCGAGGTACTGCACGGGGATGGAGGTTTCGAGGACAAGGGCTGTGCCCACTGTCTGCGCACTGGGCCTCAGTGAAGGATGCCTCAGGCTTTGCGGGTGGTCATGGGAGCTAATGAATGGAGTCCCGTTTATTTGCATTTTGTAACAATGTTTTCTCTGTGTATCCATCTATGTTAGGTAAAAGTTTTTTAGTTTTTGATACAAGTAAAAGTCTGGGGAGTTTGGGGGACTTTCATACTACCAGTTACTACCAGCCTTGAACTAGTGCTCAGTTGAACTGCAACTCACACGCAGATGGTCCCTTCTGCCAGCCTCCCGAGCCTTGCCGCCTGAGGCCACAGCCAGTGCCTCGAGCAGTTCACAGGGGAATGGCCGTGTTCTTGGTCAAAGACCTATGATAGGACTGTAATATTACATTTCTGCTTTGGCGATAATGAAACCACTGTTCAGAAGCAAGATACTGGGGCCAACAGAGAAGTCTAATAGTTTGATAGAAACAAAGATATGCTCATATCAACAGTCTAATGGCAAAGTGGCCAATTGCTATTCCCTAAACATCTACTGTGTTACAATTAGTGTTAGGATGGCGGCAATACTTGTGAGCACAAGGTAACATGTAGACTTGTCAAATCATATTGTACATCTGAAACTAATGTAACGTTGTCTGTCAACTATATTTCAACTAAAAAATAAGAATAATAACATTACTGTTTTAGGTAATGGGGAACTAAGCCAAGCAGAAGGCATGCGTGCTATTTTCTGTACCCTGAGAGCTATGCCACATATTTCCTGAACAGCTTCTACATGGCTAGGCACTGCCCTGGGAGCCTCACGCATTTAATTACTATTTCTCAAAACAACCCAATTGGGGGCGCCTGGGTGGCTCAGTGGGTTAAAGCCTCTGCCTTCAGCTCAGGTCATGATCCCAGGGTCCTGGGATCGAGCCCCACAAAGGGGCTCTCTGCTCCGCGGGGAGCCTGCTTCCTCCTCTCTCTCTGCCTTGCCTCTTTGCCTACTTGTGATCTCTGTCAAATAAATAAATAAAATTTTTTAAAAAGCCAATTGAAGAAGTATATATTTTTAAAGATTTTATTTATTTATTTGAGGGGGGGAGAGCACAAGCAGGAGGAGAGGCAGAGGGAGAAGCAGACTCCCCACTGAGCAGGGAACCAGATGTGGGACTCCATTCCCAGACCCCGGGGTCATGACTGGAGCTGAAGGAGACGCCCAGCTGACCGAGCCACCCAGGGGCCCCGACGAAGTATGTCGTTATACACATTTTATAATTCCGGAAATAGAGTCAGTATGGTGGCATTCCAAGCATGTAAAGCGAGGTCCTGGGGGTCTGGGCAGTCTGAGCCCAGAGCTTGCACTCCGCAGCACCATTCATGGGGTGTCCCGTGTGCCCTGAGGAATGCCTTCGGCTGTCCTAGCTGGTTCTGTCACATCTCTTACAGTTCACGCAAGTCACAAATGCCTCTTTCACTGGGTTATAAGGGGTAGCACTTATTATAGTGCCCCTCGAGACATGTTTGAGTTCAAAGTGTCAATGCTTTCCTCACTGTGTGCCCAGAACCCAGGACCTCCCTGGGCCAAGAGGAAGAATGAATGGAAATCTGGACCTGGGAGAGAAACAGCTGTAAAAGGACTAAAGCAGCCAAGACTGAGGAGAGTGTAACACTGTTTCAAGAGTTACCCCTATTATTATATGGAGGATGGGGAGAGCTATTTTTTTCCTCCACTGAGGACATAACGAACGAAACCATGTTTCAACTTAGCACTTGAAATGTGGTTTAAAAATTATAAGAATCAATGCAGAGGTTGCTCAAGATTGAATAAGAATCTCAGTTAACAGAATTACTTTGAAATAGACAATCTTTTCCTCCTTGGTATCTTTTAAGTCTGATCTAGTTAGAGGCGGAAGAGGGTTCATGATCAGTGTTTCTTAAAAATTGGTTAGTGGTGCGGTGCAATGAAAACAAAAATACAAAAGAAAGAAGAGAAGGGACTGCCGAAGCACATTTCTTCACTAGGTTACATTAATTCATTAAAAAATTTGGGGCTTTTGGAGCGCCTGGGTGGGCTTAGTGGGTTAAAGCCTCTGCCTTCGGCCAGGTCATGATCCCAGGGTCCTGGGATCGAGCCCCACATGGAGCTCTCCGCTCAGCAGGGAGCCTGCTTCCTCCTCTCTCTCTCTCTCTCTCTCTCTGCTTGCCTCTCTGCCTACTTGTGATCTGTCAAATAAATAAATAAATAAATAATTTGGGGCTTTTGTGAAGTAACTTTTTTTAAAACCTTTTTTGCTGTTAGAATGACCTTTATTTGATGGAATTAAAAATTATAGGCTGTTCAAACTGTATATTCTTTTCATGTTTAGTGATTTTTTTTTTTTTTTTTTTAAGCCTTGTGCTGGCTCCTCAGGTTCTCTACTGTTGTTGGCTTTGTTTTATGCTTTGAGTCTCCAGTCAGTCCGGAGGTCACACCCCTGACCCAAATGATAGCTAAAGAATTCAGACTAATGATGCATTTGGATTGTTCAGGGTGTGGAGGGACAACTGGTTCTTTACCTAAGGCCCAGCACTAACCGCACACCATGCAGTAATGCAGAACTGCCTGGAATATACCCAACACTCAAGAGAGAAGCCATTACTGAAAAAAAATTTTTTTTTGTTCAATGATAGGACTCCCCTCAGGGAGTGAGTCTATGCAAACTTCAGGTAAACATAGCATTTCTATGAAAGCAGGAGCTACTGAAGAAGCTGAAGAGCATTTATGATGCCCTGCAGGAGACAGCCCACCATAGGCCCTTTCTAATCTGGTTGTGATCAATCTTTTGTTTTCTAGGATCCTCATGACTCTCAGAATAATCTGCATCTTAAAATTTATGAGTTATTTCTTTTTCTTTTCTTCTTCCGTATTTTGGAATCGCCTACTTTCTTTCCATTTCCCCTCTAAATTTTCCATCGTTTTATCTTTTCTTGCTTCTCGCCATTTCTCCATTCATTGCATAAGAATCTCACCCAACCTCTCCATTTTTCTCTCCACTTTTCTCTTCTTCCTATGTTTTATAATATTTATCACATTAGTGGATATCTGACAAAATCATATGATTTATCATCTAAACCAGGGCGGAGAAGGAACAGGAGAACGATTTCTAGCTAGATGGAAAACCAGTAGCATGTGCATTGGAGCTCTCCTAGGCAGATGGGGAGATAAGGTGTTTGTGTAAGGGAGGAAAGAGAGAATTTCATTTCAGTCCTGACTCCGCTTTTTTCTAGTTGTGTGATCCTGCCAGAAGTCATTCGACTGCTTTTGGGTCATGTGTTTTTAGCTATCAATTGGAATAGTCAATGACAAATGTCAATGTCTCATACACATTAGTTCATTAGTTACTATTGTTATTACGTGATTTTTTTTCTTACCAAAGTGTTCAGACCCTCTGTTCTACTCATATTGCATTTTAGGACTGTCCTTCTAGGCAAATAAATTCATGGATTTTATTTTATTTTATTTTTTTAATTTATTTATTTGTCAGAGAGTGAGGGAGAGAGTGAGAGAGAGCGAGCGAGCACAGGCAGACAGACTGGCAGGCAGAGGCAGGGGGAGAAGCAGGCTCCCTGCCGAGCAAGGAGCCCAATGTGGGACTCGATCCCAGGATGCTGGGATCATGACCTGAGCCGAAGGCAGCCGCTCAGCCAACTGAGCCACCCAGGCGTCCCAAATTCATGGATTTTAAAGGGATAATATTCAGTAACGCTTGTCGAAATAGCAATTCAATTCACTTACTGTTTTTGGCTGGTTATCCTTTGCCAACTCTCTCTTTTTCTCTCTCTCAGAGAATATTGATGGCATTAGGGAGAAACTCAGCATCCCTTCATTTAATTACAGTGCGTTTGTTCATTAATCCAACCACATCTGCTTTAAATAATTCCTGAGATGAGAGTTAGAATTCCCCCAAACCAGTTTTATGAAAGGATTCTGCAGTGGTTTAGTTTATAAGTTTTCCAAAACAAATTGAAAAAAGGTGTACATGAATAAAAGTACGACTTGTGTTTGGTGTTCCATATAGTGTTCAATTCTGCAAACTTTTGTTGAACACCTGGGGCATGCGGGGGAAGCAGTGCGTACACATGTTAACAAGTGTGGGGCCTTTCCTTGTTTCCAAGGAACAGTCTGGCATTGCTGGATGAATAAATGAATGGAGTACATACAGCAGGATTCTGACCCTTCTAGGTTGCAAACTGTCTAAAACCCTAAGCTTAAAGTGATGCTTAGAAGTTACAAACATGTCACTCAAAATTTATTTGTTTGCAATACCTTCACTTAGAATTGTGTTCTCTATCCCAGCTCACGCTGAGGTGGGGCATGCATTTCTAGGTGTAAGGAAGATAGTATTGTATACTTATTTTCCATCTTATTTGACTCATTTTTCTACTATGAAAACAGTAAGCAGAGTAAACTAGGCCTCTCCAATTTTGTGGTGTGTCCTCTTTAGCCAGGAATCTCTTAAAAGGGGATAATACCACTGGACAGGTGGTTGTCAAAATTCACTCCTATGACAGGAAGGAAAGAATGTAAGTTGTAATTCTAGTGAAAGAGGGCTTTCTTGTCATGGTGTGTTCTTAGTGACTTTTGTGTGTAGCCACATCATGCAGGTGGAGGGCGGGTGTATGCAGACATTATATTCTGACATCACATACTAAAAATGTCTCTTTCCCTGTGCATTTACCTGGGCAGTCAGTAAGAATCTCCTCTCTGGTCACTCAGGATATCACAGACTTGCTCTCAGTATATTCCAGTATTCTCATGCTAACTCTAGTAGATAATTCACAATATGTTGGAGACAAATAGGTAGACGAGAAGATATATGTTTGAAGTTCTTGAGTATAGTAGAAATCGCTCCAGTAATTTGGTGTATTTCTGCCAGCTCTGTCTAGACACTATCTGTAGGGCTTCTCACCATCTACTCAAAAAGCTTTTCAGTTACATAGAAGTCTACGTTTTCAGGGATGGGCAGGAACCTGGCTTCTACAATTAACAGGGTATTTCTTTTTTTTTCTTTTTCTTTTTTATAAACATATAAAGTATTTTTATCCCCAGGGGTACATGTCTGTGAATCGCCAGGTTTACACACTTCACAGCACTAACCATTGCACATACCCTCCCCAATGTCCATTACCCCACCCCCCTTTCCCAACCCCCCTTCCCCCAGCAACCCTCAGTTTGTTTTGTGAGATTAAGAGTCACTTATGGTTTGTCTTCCTCCCAATCCCATCTTGTTTCTTTTCTTTTCCTACCCCCCTAACCCCCCATGTTGCATATCCACTTCCTCATATCAGGGATATCATATGATATTTGTCTTTCACTGATTGACTTATTTCACTAAGCATGATACCCTCTAGTTCCATCCACGTCGTTGCAAATGGCAAGATTTCATTTCTTTTGATGGCTGCATAGTATTCCATTGTGTATATATACCACATCTTCTTTATCCATTCATCTGTTGATGGACATCTAGGTTCTTTCCATAGCTTGGCTATTGTAGACATTGCTGCTATAAACATTC
>PISX010005029.1:0-49046 GCA_004024625.1 Mellivora capensis | reverse complement strand
AGTAGTTCTATTTTCAACTTTTTGAGGAACCTCCACGCTAAAAGGGTATTTCTTAGCCGGATAGTTGTCAGTAGGGGAAATCGATAAATACGTTGTTAATGTATCAACAATAAATACATTTTGATGATGACAGTAATATTAAGAGAAAATCAACTTCTTCCCTTCTATTTATCTTTGGAGAATGTATCCTACTTTTTGCTGCCCTGAAAACCATAGTTTTACCCTAGAACATTAAAAATTAACTATCATCGACATGAATATTATATTGCTATGCTCTTATAAGTGCATCCTTCATGGAATACAGAAGAAAATATTCGTTATCTATCATTACACATAAATAAAATGGTAAAAAAAATCAAACCACATCATGAAGAATTCTTAAAAGATAATTAAATCAGTCAGAATAGAAATGATCGATGTGGCCACTTCTCAGGCTCTCAGTTTCTTTATATTTTAACATGCTCAGTGCTGCCACAGTGTGTTGGCGTTATAACAATGACCGGATTGTGGGACTAATAAGTCCATACGGTAGGAGTAATTTTGACTAAAACAAAAGTTTCGCTAAAATTTTCTTCATTTCTTCTGGCGTAGAGTAATTTCCTCCCAAACCAGCAATAAAGCGTGTGTGTGTGTGTATACTAGCATCATTCTGGGGGAAGGAAGTTTCCTCTAAAAGTGAATAAGCATTCTCTAAAGACTATTCTTGCTTGGCCTACTTGTGTAAGAACGACCTTATTTCCTTATTTTATAATTTATTCTTTGACTCCATGATCAAAAATCTCAGTAGTGTCAACAAAGCATTATACTGAGTAATATAAAGTTAAACTTCAAAATATTTTTTCTTAATGTATAAAATCAAATGACTTATTGTAATTATCAATAATAAATGATTTCTGAACATTGAACAGGGAATTTGGCAAGGTTTCTACATAACACAAAATCCAACTCTAAACTCACCACTGGACCCTCCATGTAATTCTAAACCAGTTGACAAACAATAAGAATCAGGCAACTCACATACATTTTATACAGTGATCAGACTCTGAGAAGGTGTAGAAAGATTTCAAACATATGTCAATTCTGATTTTTTTTAACGAAATGCAAGGAACAGTTTTATGATCGATGATTTACTGAGGTATTCGGTTCTACTGAGTCATGATAAAAACAAAAAACTCCATTAATGTTTGTTAGCAGCAGAAACTTCTGTCTCTTCTGGGTTTGGTGCAATCTCCACCTCTTTTGGCTGCCACTTTTAAGGTCTCTTCCAAGACCCTGAAACAAATTTACTATTGGTTCACATCCTACGTCAAAGCATGATCCTCATCAGAATTCAGTTCCTTGGCTTATGAGTAACAAAGCCTGTTCTAGTCCAAAAGGCTGTGTCTACACAGCACAAAGAAGGAAAATATAATACTCTCCAATTAACTTGGCAGATATCAACAGCTAAGCTCATTAAATTAAGTTTCAAAATTGGTTTTATGAAGTGAGATACAGCCCAAGAATTCACCTTGGTAGGTTTTTAAGTTACAGTGATCTTTGAAAGTGTTTTATAAACTTTTAAAATGAAATAATCCTCATTTACATCTTCTTTAGCTGAGCTATTTGTTTATTCTGAAAACAACTAATACCATTTAATCAACCTTCTTTATAGGCACTGAACCTCTGACTTACTTAGTCACTTAGAATTTACTACTCTAGATCCAAAGATATCTACATAATTTGTAACTTTCTTTTATAAATAAATAATGATGCCATTTAATACTTTTGAGATATGTAAGTGTTAGGTTTGCCTTTCACTCAAAACCAATAACCATCTACATGTACAAAATGTAAAAATATGGGCAGTATTCTTACAAGAAGTAGGGAAAGTATGTACACCTAAATCTCAAAGGTTTTCCAATCCTTGAACACCATAAGTTACCACCCCCACCCTTCCCAAAAACCCTTCCTTTCAACCAGGCTCCAATTTCCCACCACTAGAGTTACCAACACTAAGTCCGCCAAAGTCTTTTCCATTCAAATGTGACCATGGCTTTGTAAATTTTCAAGGGGAGTCTCAAGTCCATACTAGTGAGAGCAGTGTAGAGGTACCATTGCTCCTGGTTGGGTTCTGTCAAAGTTCGAAGGAAAGGAGCAACCATAAAAACTACCTTTTCTTCCATAATTTTCATTGAAAGCAATAATTATTCCACGAACATAAAAGATCCAAATTTTCATCACTGCCGAGCAAGGGAGAGTTGAGGATGATTTGTATAGTAATGACCTTTGAATATTCTCTTTCACCTTATGAACTTTAGCAGGTACGCAGATGTTTTTATACCTAGGTGATGAAATGTAATCCTGAGAGTATAGTACCTAGAAAGCAAGAGAAATGGTTGCACTGCACGACTCTTCAAAAAAGAAACTGCTCCCCAAAAACCGCACGTACACATCTCACACACAGCTCTCAGACACTGCAGTCAGACATTGGTAATAACTGCACACCTAAAAATAATTTGTAGTGAAAGTAATTTGTAGCATATACCAAGAGAACCACTAAAGATACGAACGTCTTGGGAAATAAAATGTCACTGGCTGATTCAGACTGGCTTCTAAAAAAACATGCGTGCTTTTTGTAAGCAGTTGTTTAAAGGGCAAAAGCCCCTACTGCTGAGCAGCACTCAGAAGAGTAAAGGAGAGAACAAAGCCCAGGAGGAGCAAGAGGGGCATGGGGAATTGGGTGAGAGAGAGAAAAAGAGGAAAGAGAGGGGTAGGAGGAGGGGAGAGGATGAGAGGAGAAGGGGGAAAGAAAATACAGCAGCTGGGAAGAGCAGAAGGAGGAGTGTCCCTTTGTGCTAATGGACACCAAAAAAGGCAGCCAGCAGCAACAGTCCCTGGAAATGGGAGAAATGACTTGAACGACAAAAATCCCAACAAAGAAAAACCCGCCCCAGACAGGCTACGTGAACAATCTGAGCGGCTTCAGGGAGGGAAAACCCAGCCTTATGCAGCTTAAGGGCCCCCAAATTACGCCCTGTACCACATTTAGCCACAATTCAAGTAATTATCCACGGAGCACCACTTAACACCAGTGGAAATAAGGCTTCAGATCCCAAAGCAGTCACCCTTCAGGGTGGCTGCGAAGGAGCAGAACAGAGCGGAACGCTAAGTGCGTGGAGACATACGCAGGAGACTACTGGAGAAGGGGGAGGGCCTCCCCAGTACGCCATGCGAATGGTACCCTGCGAGGTTGTGCATTGCAGCAGCCTTGGCGGGCACCTCGCCCAGCCTGGGGGGGGGACAGGAATAGTTTTACAAAGGAGATCATGGCTCAGCTGGATGGGCGAGACAAGGAGATAGAGAAGAGGGCAACAGATACTGCTGTCTATCAGGATGGTATGTGCCAAGGAAATGAGCTGGGGAGGCCCTGCGCTGTTGTGTGGCGGGACACAGCTCCACGTGACTGCCAAGGAGGAGGAGACTCACGATGATGACGTGAAAAGCTGGGGCCGAGTTAGACAGGCAGCCAGGCCAGGGACCAGAAGGCCTTGCGCGTCACGCTCGTTTGCACTTTTTCTGATGCTAGCAGGTCTTTTGAACAGCGCTTCACCTACACCACCACCAGTTGTTTACCTTATCTTTATGTATCTCAAAATAATACCCTAAAAACATAACTGTGAGAACCCATTACAAAGAAGGATTGTCTTTTTTTTTTTAAAGATTTTATTTATTTATTTTGACAGACAGAGATCACAAGTAGGCAGACAGGCAGGCAGAGAGAGAGAGGAGGAAGCAGGCTCCCTGCTGAGCAGAGAGCCGGATGTGGGGCTTGATCCCAGGACCCTGGGATCATGACCTGAGCTGAAAGCAGAGGCTTTAACCCACTGAGCCACCCAGGCGCCCCAAAGAAGGATTGTCTTAATCGTGTCATGTATACTCTATTTAGTAAGGAAGACGGCCAATGTTTTACAAAAGTAAAATGCAAAAATTTCAAAATATATCAGGCTAACTTTTAATTTTGGATTTTCACTTACTCTTCAGAAATGCCAGATTAACATAGATATTGCTATATGTTCAGCATCAGTGTAATCACAGAACACACCAAAAATTTAGTACATTTTCATACTGGGCTCTATCAAAAGACTGTCAGCTAGTTTAAAGTAGTTCTAGGAATATTGTATGGGATTCAAGAGCAGAATCCAAGCCCTGGCATGGGTGCATAACTACTGGATTACAGGCTTCAAAAGGGTAGAAACTATGTACCACAATATCCTCTGGGACCCACTAGGAGCTCAGGAAATTGGTTTTGCGCCCACTAGGAGCTCAGGAAATTGGTTTTGCGCCGTGCACTGCAGAGTGAACGGTAACCCCTGGTATTGTTCAATACGCAACCTGTGCAACCCTATGCTGTAGCCCTCTAGATATTGGACATATGACACACAACTTACCTCTTGAACAAATCATCACATTTCACATGAATGAAGGAAACACTCATATAATTTTCAAATGATTAATGAAACACCTCAAAGTGATTCCATGGTAATGTTACAGAAGTTTACACCTGACTGAGGACGAAAACCATCTTTTATGAGTTATGATATTTTATAAGGATACTCCTAGCATCTAGTGAGTTTTCAGTGAGTGTACAATGAAGGAATAAAGGAGATTGGCATCTCTGCCATTCTAAGCATAGCTGATACAAGGGATCAGAATTAACTAGATTGATCTGATCCTTTCCAGCCTGCCCCAACCAAGCCTGCCATGAGCAAATTTTGCACATTTGCTGCTCATCTGAAGTGCCTCATCTCCTCTAACATAAAAAGACGCTTTTGGCCAAGGGCATACATCTGCCTATACCTTCCCACAAATATGTCCACACATGTTTTTGTAGTCCGTTTCTGGGAGAACATAAAGCATAAGGGTGATTAAGGCATTGACACGGGCTCTCGTTGCTAACTGTCCATGGCCTCTACCTCCAGAGCCAGTCTCCAGCCCGTCTTATTGAGAGAATATTCTCCCGCTGATGTTAAAGAAGTGCAGCATAAGCCACTGCTGGCTTAGTGTGAGTGGGTTGACACTTCATCAGTATTTACCATTGTATGCCTTCACCCTGGTACTCTGGAGTGTCTGAAGTTATACTATCACCAATGGCAGTGTCAAACAAAGATTAGGGATGTAAAATGTAGTCAAATATGGGGGTTGGGGAGGGAAGGAAAGGACAGGAATTGAGACTAAATTACCTATCTCATTTCCTCCTACCTGCTAATTTAATATTTACTTAAAGATCCTGCCCTTGTTTCACTCCTTGCATGATGATCCGACCTCTGTCTTAAAAAGAGAAAGGCGTGACAGGCCAAACAAAGACGCAGTTGCTACTTGTGGTGAAAAGGTAGAAGAGGAAACAAGACAAGTCTGTCTAATATAATCACCTCAGTGAGGCTTTCTGAACTTGGCTTGTCTCTTCCTACACAGCTTCTAGAAACCTCCCTTGGCTCGTATGAGAGGCAAAGACAGTGAAATCCTCAGATTTGAATTCTTAACTGAGTTGGTAAGATCAAGAGCAGCAAGGAAACGAAAAGGCTCAGTATCATTGGACTTCAGGTGGTAATTTCTAGCAATGAATTATGAGGTCACCATGTCACCTCTTCATTCTCCTAATGCTGACTGAAAATGGGATAGCGCAAATCCGATGCCAACACAGACACATGCCCCATCCCCCACCCTACCCTGCCATTTTAGAGACTCAGCAAATGAACTTAGGAGAAGCTTTGAATCCATGATGCCAGGGCCAAAGGGTGAGAGAAGAAAGTAAAGCAGGTGGGGTGCAAAGCGACACAAAACAAAAGAAGGTCATTACATTTCAGGAAATTCAAAGCAGGATAAGGCTTATATTCTCCACATCTGGAAGGGTGTGTTGTTTTGTTTTATTTTGTGTTTTGTTTTGTTTTTTTCATTCCTGAATTTCAAGGGAAAAATTTCATTCTGTAAAAATGCCATTGGGAGGGAAAAGTTAATAGCTTAAGTAGGTTGTTTGTAAGTTAAGGTAGTTAAGGTGAAAGGTATTTTAAAATATATACAAAAGAGGAAATGTACTTAAAAACAATGAAAGGCCTACAACGTAACTGGTATAGAAAGGGCAACTGGTTATTAAAAAGAATTTTTAAAAAAAACACAGGAAAAGAGACAAAGACAATGATCTCACTGAATCATTAACCTCAATGATCTTGTCAAGTCAAAATCAATTTTTAAAAACTGTAAAATTGGCAAATAGTCTCTCAGTATGTAGTGAATGGCCTGAGGAGCCATCTGCTGTTTCTCCCAGGGAGAGGAATAGCATGGTCCTCAGTTAAGGAACCTTTGACCGCAATTTGCATTTTTAGTGACAGTTTAGGCAGGTCTTCGCAAAATAACCCATTCAGCAAAAGCATAAATTTGTGTTTAGTCATCTGCATAGAATGTATAAGTCTCCACTTACTGGCATCATATTCAAAGCATTTATTCAACGATATTTCAGAGGCAAGTATGTGAAGTGCAATCCCTATCTCCAAATATCTCTCAGGATTATGGAATCCAAACCAGGATGACCTCTTTAAATCCCATTGGATTGCATCTGATGTCATAGTAATGTGATTAGATTATCATCCCCCTGCCACCCACTAGAATGCAACTGCCTTGCCCAGAGTGGGTATCTGTCCTCGCATCTCCAGCATGAAGGCTGGAAGAATGCCCTCATATTATTTTTCAACTTATTGGTCAATTTTAATGTTGTAGAACATCTTATTCATTAATCTGGATAATGGAATAAAAAAGAAAGTATCAGGAGAATTGATTAACTTTTTCCTTGTGTTCTTTGGTGTTTCAATATCTAAATTAGGGAAATGCATTTATGAGAACATTTCCAGTTACTGCTCTTCAACTGACACATCAAAAGGCTGGTTTTACCCCATTGCTTTTCATTAAGGTACAACTACTGAAGAGACAAGAATTTCTAAATCCCGAAATAGGTCAAATGGGATGAAAAAATTTTTGCTCCCTCGTATTCTTCTATTCCTTCTTTTGTTTCCATTCTTTCTTCTTTTTCTCATTAGAACACCCTGATGTCTGGGACATTTTACCTACTCATGGATCTACCCTTCCAGGCTCTCTCTTCAGACGTGCTGTCCCTACCCAGGGAAAAGCTCCTTTCTGACCCCCTCTGCCCTTGAAACCAGTGTTTCATCTTTCGTCTTCTGTTGGTCTCTTGCTTCTCTAACAATGCCTTTGATTTTTATCTTCCATAGTGAATGTTTTAGGCAATGGGAGAAACATTTCCCTCAAGAAGTCATCCCAGTGACCACTCAGTCACACCGTCCACCTTGGCTGCCTGTTCTGAGGCACAGGCTATGTTTACGTCCGTGTAACAGAGTAGTTCCTGCCATTCTGTATTTGGTTCTCTTCACAAGTTAAACGTTTCCATATCCACAATGGATCTGGCATGTAATCACTGGCAGAATCCCCACTTAAGGAAGCCCTCATTCTCAATGGTAAAATGAAGTTGCTTCAAAATACTACCATAATTTGGCAAAGCAAATTCTCTCCAATTACTAAATGCAAATGAAAAACAAATGGTTGTTGACCTCTTTTGTGGGCACCCACGATTGTGGATAATTTCCTGGGATAGTATTTGCCAAATGCAGGTAGCTTTGAGTCTTTTTTTTTTTTTTTCCTTTTAACTTTGGCTAATGCATATTTGAGGAAAGCTTATTTAAATGGAAACATTCATATAGACTGGGGAGACAATAACACTGGAAAATGATGCATTCAGGACAGTGATGGACAGAGGCAGAAAACTTCTATCACTTTCTACTTATCTACAATGAGAAGTAGTTACTAGTAATTCCACTAATAAAGCCATAAACCAAAAAAACTAAGCAGAAAGTCACAGCAATATTCATTTGCCAACCAATGTCCATTTGGCCAATAGCTGTTGAAGCTTAGCAGCACCGTGGGGAACTTATTCAGGCTTATGTACAATCTTAGTACAGACATTGCATTAGTACAGCTAAAACTGCCATTTAGAATGAGCTTGCCTGGAAGATTTGCAAAATCTACAATGGGTACGTGGTCTACTTTATTTAAATTTGCTCAGTCCATTAGCCAATCATCCCAACTATTCTGTCCTTGTTTGTAGATTTTCCTTTTTCCTGATAAAATTAATTTAACCATCCTTCCTGTTGGGGTGGATGGCAGGGAGGGTTTGGAGTCACTGGAGTTGGCCAAGGCCCAAACTGAACATTCTGAGCCTAAATGGTGACTGTTTCACTGTCCAGCTCTTTGGTAGACACAGCCAGTGTAGTAACGAGAACCACAGTTTATGGGTATTTGAATAGTGAGGATAACGAATAATGTCAGCTTGTCCTATGTTTCTCTGGAGGGGATAGCTGCCTAAATGGTTATTTTTTCCGGGCAATAAATGGCCTTGCAACTGAAATACAGTTGTTTTTCACTGACCAGCCAAGAAGTGTAAAAAGGAAAAAGGACTCTTTGGAGGAATGGAGTGCTCACCAAAACAACTTTAACCAATTTAGCATTTTGCCTCTGGAAGGCTGTAACCGGAAGGCAAGGTGTGAGGGTGGTTGATATCTGTAGAACACACAGGGCTGATTTCAGTCTTGAAATTGGAATCAAATATGCAGACTAAGACCAAGTCATGGACAATTTTCTCAGAAGTGATGAAAGAAGTGGAATATTTACTACATATCCTTAGATATTTTAATTTATCATACATTGACTTTCATATAGAAAGCAATGTGTGTGTAGGCATCTATTTACATATAAAAATAAACCAAGTGATGTGGGAAACAAAGGCAAAAGAAACATTAAATTTCCTTACTATCTATAGCCCAATGACAAGTCCTTGAAATAGGCAGTGTGACATTCCTCTAGGATAATTTGCTAAGGGCAAAAAACCCTTAATACTTTGCTAAGGCCAAAAAGGAACCTTAGCCTGACCCCCAGGATCCCATAAGTCTACTTTAACATGTAAAAATTCCTTTGGAAATTTCTTGTATCTCTACCACCCAAGGTATATGTTGGCAATCATCCCCCAAGCATATGGCCCACTGATATACAGCTGGGTTTCATGCCCAAGGTTTTATTAGATAGTAATAAATGAACTTTTATTAACAATAGCTGGCCCCCACAAGCTCCTGGAAAACTTGCTTCCAAAATTCCTTAGAAATTTACTCTATCCCTGGGTGCCTGGTGGCTCAGTCTGTTAAGTGGCTGCCTCTGGCTCAGGTCATGATCATATTGATTGTTTTGTTTTTTTTTTTTTTTTTTACCCTAAGATTTTATTTATTTATTTGAGAGAAAGCAAGCAAGAGAGAGAGCATGATTGGGAGAGGGGCAGAGGGAGAAGAAACAGACTCCCTGCTGAGCAAGGATACTAGCAAGGGCTTGATCCCAGGACCCCGGGATCCAGATCATGACCTGAGCAAAAGGCAGACACTTAACTGACTGAGCCACCCAGGCAACCCCCAATTGATTGACTTTTACGTGGTCTCAGGTGGAACATAATTCAGTATTTAAATGAAGTTTGTTTGTTTATTGAAATAGGAATGTCTTTCGAGTTACCCGCTTTAAACATCAAACTTATTCTATCTAGGTTTGTTGAAAGTCAGATAAGCTTGTGTTATCTCTTGCAAATTGTTAGCAAAAAGATGACTTCAAATGATAGTTAATCTCATCAGTGTCGGAGTTTTCATGGGTAATTGTTAAGAAAGCTTTCAATCTTTGGTAAAAAACTATAAAGTTTGCTTGGCTGATAAATGGGATTAAATTCATTGGACATCTAGGTCTTTCTAAAATAGGATAAAGTGCTAAAGCATTGATTAGTGGATATAGGTTTGTGCTTTTGACTTCCTATCGCAAAGAAACTAAGGATATTTGGGTCTGTTGGTAAAAATGTTTGTGCTTAACTTATGCATAAATTTGGTGTCTAAAGAATTCTGGTGTAACAGTTCACAATTGGTTACTACTTATTTTCACTGGAGACTAAGGTTTCTAAGAGTGCAAAATTCTGCTAAATGTAATTAAGCCCAATGGAAATAAGGGAAGCAAGTCTGTATGTGTAAGAAAGATCTAAGGAATGGGAATATATTTTTGATGAAAGTAAAAGAAAATAATTTTGTCCTAAATGAGACTGGTTGTTTGGAGAAAAATGGTTTGGTACGAAATCAAATACGAAGGAAAGTTGTAGGTTTGTGAAGGAAAATCTTTGGAAAGGTATTTTAGTCTGCTTTCTCTCAAAAAGACAAAGTTTTCTTGAATTGTCACAAGTACTTTACACAAACACACACGCACAATTAAACTCAGCTAATTCTAAGCCTAAATATATACACTTTCTTTAAGAAAGTATTTTTTTGTTCCATTGGATTTGTGTAGAATTTTCCCCTTTTAAAAGATAGAGATAGGAAATTCTGTATTAATAAACAAAAAATCCCACTAAATTACAATTCATTCTTTGTTTGCTTCAAAGTTAAAGAACTAATACTATTTTACATTTACAGTATTATTAGTTCAGTATTTTCTTCAAAGAGCTATTTTTTTTTTTTTTTAAAGACCACCCAGAAGTTTGAACTAATTGAGGAAGCAATCTTCAGCTTACTTAAGAGGAAAGATTGCATGGGACACATTCCTGGCACTAGTCCTTTCTCATATCTATTTGGATATAATGCAAAGGGTAATCATTTTGAAAATACCTTGGTCTTTTCTTTTTGCCCTTAAAAACCCAAAGCACCCATAGTTAAGAATCTTGGATGCTTTTTTCAGAGAAATTGTTGCATAATTTGAGGTTTAGAAATGCCAGGAATTAATGAGCCACCCAAGGAGATCATAAAAGCCAAAGTCACAGATGTAGAAACAGGTTTTTAGTAGTGTGATGAATCTGAGTTTGGGGAAAGTGCAAGATGTTATTCAAAGTAGAGTATTTAGGTCATGGAATTCTCATTAGCTGTTTGGTCATGAGAGAAACATCTGTAAATGAGGACTAAAAGGCTTTATGAAAAAATATTGAGGGAACACATTGAAACCTAGAATAAGAAAAATGTTGGGTAATTTATATTTAGAACCAAGTTAATGTTATTTTCTTAAGTACATTGTACCATTGTAGCATTTTATGAGTTTTACATATCTAAAGAGCCACAAGTCTTTTTTTATAGTTTTTTTCCCCCAATTTTTCTTTCTTAAATTATGATATTTGTGTGCCTTTAATTTTCTCCTCTCAGGGAAAAGCTATCCAGTATAATTCAGATGTTCGTAAAGAAGTTGAAAACTATATAATTATTTGTTATATATTCAAACATGTTAAAATGATTAATTACCAAATAAATCCTTTAATACTATCCTATTACCTTTATGAAAATAAGTCACATATTTTTCTTATTACAAGTTCCTACATATGTGTGTATTATTTTAGAAAACTACAGAAATGAGGAAGAGCAAAAATATGAAAATAAAACCATATAGAACTTCTGTTTCTGGGGCACCTGGGTGGCTCAGTGGGTTAAAGCCTTTGCCTTTGGTTCAGGTCATGATCCCAGGGTCCTGGGATCAAGCCCCGCATTGGGCTCTCTGCTCAGCAGGGAGCCTGCTTCCTCCTCTCTCTGCCTGCTTCTCTGTGATCTCTGTCTGTCAAATAAATAAATAAAATCTTAAAAAAAAAAAAAAAGAAGGGTCACATGCTCTACAGGCTAAGTCAACCAGGCACACTGAAAAATTTTTTAATGCTAAAATTAATCCAAAAAAGGAGAAGAAAAGAGAGGGGAGAGAATGAAAACTAGAAGAGGCAAATAGAAAAATTAGCAAGCTGATAGATTCAGAACCAACCATATCAATATTTATGTTAAATGTAAATGATCCAAGAAAAACTATTAAAAGGCAGAGATTGTCAATTGACTTTATTTTTTTTAAAGATTTTATTTATTTATTTGACAGAGATCACAAGTAGGCAGAGAGGCAGGCAGAGAGAGAGAGAGAGAGAGGGGGAAGCAGGCTCCCTGCTGAGCAGAGAGCCCGATGCGGGACTCGATCCCAGGACCCTGAGATCATGACCTGAGCCGAAGGTAGTGGCTTAACCCACTGAGCCACCCAGGTGCCCTGTCAATTGACTTTAACAGAAAGATTTAACTGTGTATTTCCTAAAAGATATTCATTTTAAATGACAAAAAATATATTAAATGACAAAATATATGACAAAAATATATTAAAAATAAGAGGATGCAAAACCATATAACATGCTAATGTTAATAAAAAGGAAGGTGGGGGAGACTATATTAAAATCAAACAAAGTAGATTACAGAAAAAATATCAGTAAGGAAAAGAGCATCATTTCATAATGATAAAGTGATAAAATCTTTAGTAAGTCACTATAGTCTTAAAAATGTATATCCCTAATAACATAAGGATTTTAACCTGATACAACTGTAAGGAGAGGTTAGAATATCTCTTTATCAATAATTTATAGAGTAAGTAGTCAGAAAAATCAGTAAACATGTAAAAGACTTGGAAACTATAAATCAACTTGATCTCATTGATAGTGTACAACATTCTTTCAATAACAGCAGAATATACATTCCTTTCAAGTGTATATCACTTGTATAGTGTATAGATATTACATTCTAGGCCATAAAATAATTCTCCATAAATGTAGAAGGATCCAACTCATGCAAAATATACTCCTGACCATAGTAGAATTAAGTTAGAAATCAATAGCAAGAGGAGAGATGGATACATAGAACAATGGAACAGGATAGAGAGTCCAGAAATAAACCCAAACTTATATGGTTAATTAATCTATAACAAATGAGGCAAGAATATATAATGGAGAAAAGACAGTCTTTTCAATTAAATGTATAGGGAAACCTGGACATCTACATGTGAAGAAAGGAAGGAAGGAAGAAAGAAAGAAAGAAAGAAAGAAAGAAAGAAAGAAAGAAACTGGATCACTTTCTTATAAAATATGAATGAATTCATTCATTCAAAATGAATTAATGACCTAAATGTTAGACCTGAAAACATAAAATTTCTAAAAGAAAGTATGGGCAGTAAGCTCTTGGACATTACCCTTAGCATCATATTTATGGGTATATCTCCCCAGTAAAGGGAAACAATAGAAAAAAAATTGATTGGGACTACATAAAAATTAAAAGCTTTGGCAAAGCAAAAGAAACTATCAATAAAATGAAAATGCAACCTACTGAATATGCAGAGAGATTTGCAAATGATATATCGATGAGGGGTTGATATCCAAAATAGATGAAGAACATATACAGAATAACATCAAAAAAACCCAAATAACCTGATTAAAAGTGGACAGATGATCAGGAATAGACCGTTTTCCAAAGAAGACATACAGATGCTCAACATCACTAATCATCAGGAAAATATAAATCAGAACAACAATGAGATACCACCTCATACCAGTCAGAATGAATAGTATCAAAAAGACCAGAAATAAAAGTTTTCGTAAGGATGTGGAGAAAAGGGAACACTTGTGCACTGTTGGTGGTAATGTAAATTGTTGCATCCACTGTGGAAAACAGTATGGACGCTCCTCCAAAAATTAAAAATAAAACTACTATATAATCCAGTAATTCCACTAGTCAGTGTTTACCCAAAGAAAACAAAAATACTAACCCAAAATCAATATCACCAAGTATTGAGGCATTATTTACAATAACCAAGATATTTATTGGATACCTATCCAAATGTTTTAGCCAAATACAAATGCTCCTTTTATTTTTACTGAAATAAAACCAAATTGTATGGTATTTCAAAAAGTGATTTTTAGAAATACAAATCAAAACCACAGTGAGATACCACCTCACACCAGTCAGAATGGCTAAGATAAACCAGTTAGGAAATGACAGGTGTTGGCAAGGATGTGGAGAAAGGGGAGCCCTCCTACATTGTTGGTGGGAATGCAAGCTGGTGCAGCCACTCTGGAAAACAGTATGGAGGTTCCTCAAAAAGTTAAAATAGAGGTACCCTACTACCCAGCAATTGCACTACTGAGTATTTACCCTAAAAATACAAAGGTAGTCATCTAAAGGGGCATGTGCACCAAATGTTTATAGCAGCAATGTCCACAATAGCCAAACTATGGAAAGAGCCTAGATGTCCATCAGCAGATGAATGGATAAAGAAGTTGTGGTGTGTGTGTGTGTGTGTGTGTGTATAAGATTCTATTATATATGTATATAATAGAATATTATGCACCCATCAAAAAGCTGTCATCTTGCTATTTGCAACGACGTGGATGGAACTAGAGGGTATTATGCTAAGTGAAATAAGTCAATCACAGAAAGACAATTATCATATGATCTCTCTGATATGAGGAATTTGAGAGGCAGGGGGTCATGGGAAGAAGGGAGGGAAAAATGAAATAAGATGGGACCAGGGAGGGAGAGAAACCATAAGAGACATTATCTTAAATTCAGCAAAGTGAGGGTTTCCGGGGGGATGGGTGGGGGTGGGGGGTGAGGAGGGATAGGGTGGCTGGGTAATGGACACTGGGGAGGGTACGTGCTATGGTGAGTACTGTGAATTGTGTAAGACTGATGATTCACAGACCTGTATCCCTGAAACAAATAATACCTTATACATTAATAAAAATAAATTTAAAAAAGTGATTTTTAAAAATTGAATATATGATGAGCACCTTTCCATTTCATTGAATCTTCTTTTACATGGATGCCAAAACTTTATGTGTATAAAATATATATGCCAAAGATATTTTAAGCAATTACCTATTTTTTGATATTTAAATATATTTTTATTGTTTTTCATAAGATATTGTGATAACTGTAGGTAAGTTTTTAGCAGTCTAAATTTATTTTCTCAATTCTACAATGTGAAATTACTAAGTTAAAGATATACATCCACAAAATTGTGCAACCATTACAGCTATCTACTTCTGGAACATTTTGTTACTTCTAAAAGAAATTTTATACCCATGATGGTTACTCTCCATTCTTTGACAACCACAAATCTATTTTCTGTCTGTATGAATTACCTATTCTAGCCTTTTCATATAAGTGGAATAATACAGTATGTGGTCCTGTTATGACTGGCTTCCTTCATTTAGCATCATGGTTCATGATTCATCCATCAAGGTTCATCCATTCTGTAACATATGTAAGTACTTCATTCTTTTTCATAGTCCTTTGTATGAATATGTAACATTTGGTTTATCCATTTAGAAGTTGGTGGATATTAGGGTTATTTTTTCACTTTTTGCCTCTGATGAATAATGCTGGTATGAACTAGTAATAGAATTGTTCTTCACCCATTTAACATTCCCACAAACAATGCACAAGGGTTCCAATTACTCCATGTCCTCACTAGGACATGTTTTAATTAAACAAATTATTATGTCTTTTTAATTATATGGGTATGAAATAGGATCTCATTTTTTTGTTTATTTTTAAAGATTTTATTTATTTATTTATTTATTTGAGAGAGAGATCACCTACCTGTGTGCACTGGGGAGGAGTGAGGTGGTGGGGAGAGGAAGAGGTAAAGAATCTTAGGCAGATGCCACACTGATCCGTCTCAACATGGGGCTTGATCCTGAGATCATGACCTGAGCTGAAACCAAGAGTCTGCCACCCAACTGACTGAACCTTCAGGCACCCCTCATTTTGGTTTTATTTGCATTTTCCCAGTGATTAATGATGTTGAGCAACTTTTCATGTGCTTATTGCTCAATTGTATAGCTTCTTGGGAGAAATGTCTATTTAAATTCTTTGCCCATTTTTAAATTGTCTTTTTGTTGTTGAGTTGTAAGTGTTCTTTATATATTTTAGATACCATTTAATAGATACATGATTTGAAAATATTTCTTTCAATCTATGCGTTGTCATTTCATTTTTTTATTTTTTATTTTTTATTAACATATAATGTATTATTAGCTCCAGGGATACAGGTCTGTGAATTGCCAGGTTTACACACTTCACAGCACTCACCATAGCACATACCTTCCTCTTTTCATTTTCTTAACATTGTCCTTTAGAGCACAAATATTTTTAATTTGGATGAAGCAAAATTTTTCTATTTTTTCTTTGGTTGCTTATGCTTTTACTGTCATATCTCAGAAACCATTGTCTAACCCAAGATAATGAATATCCATTCGTTTGTTTTCTTCTATGAGTTTTATAGTTTTAGCTCTGATATTTAGGTGTTTGATCTATATTAAATTAGTTTTGTGTATGGTATGAGGTAGAGGTCCAACTTAATTCTTTTTTATGTGGCTATTTAGTTGTCTCAGCATCATTTGTGGAAAAGAATATACTTTCTCCATTGAATTATCTTGACAGTCTTGTTGAAACTGTGCTATTGATTTTTAAAAACTTTTTGCATATTAAGGTACTGCTCCTTTTGTCTTCAATGCATATTGAAAACCTTTTCCCTTCATTTTGATCTATAGTGTTTTTTATGAATAGAATTATAGCCATTTATGTTAACTAAATATATTAGTATTTTCCTCAATGATTTGTTCTGCCACTATTGGCCAAATATTCACTTATATGTCCCTCCAGTAGTAGTTTATGAAAATACTATAAAGAGCTATCAACTTTTTATTATTTTATATGGTACTTAATATTCTCTACTATGAGAAAAATGCTATCAATCATTCTATTTTAAAATGGATAATGAAACTCAAGGCTTGAATGATTTGTACAAGGCATGCAGCAGCAAGTACATGGTAAAATCTAAGTTGGAATTTAATGCAGGTCTACCTGAATCCATAGGACAAGTTCCAAAATAACTAAATACCTCAAATTGGATCTTCGTCAGCATGGATATAAAAGTTTCCCCCAAACTATTCTAACTTTTCTAATCTATGATCTTCAATTTTATTTAAGGATCAGAATAGTTCAATTAAGTGAAAGTATTATATTTTAGTACAGAATATGCTATTTTAATCTTTAAAAACATGTTAAATAAATTCCCATGTAATATGTTGGATAAGAAAAATCAAATTCACTGTTGCATGTAAGTTATCAATAAATGATTAAAAAATAGAATGCTGGGGCACCTGGGTGGCTCAGTGGATTAAGCCTCTGCCTTCAGCTCAGGTCATGATCTCAGGGTTCTGGGATCGAGCCCCACATCAGGCTCTCTGCTCAGCAGGGAGCCTGCTTCCCCCCACCCTCTCTGCCTTCCTCTCTGCCTACTTGTGATCTCTCTCTCTGTCAAATAAATAAATAAAATCTTAAAAAAAATAGAATGCTAAGTCAGTAAAATGTGAACTTTGTCAGAATATATAAAATACAGTTGAGGTTTTCAAATACACAGTTCAAGTTGCAAATTGTCAAGGCCCAGGATGCTGTTGGTTTACCTCAAAGAGAAATCCTATGGGCGATGCAGAAAGGACCATGAAGTAACCAAACACATATAAAATATTCAGTGTGGTGTAGCTTACCATCAGTAAACTACTGAAGGAGTTTTTTGTTTGTTTATTTTTTGGTTTGGGGGTATTTTGGTAGAATTTATTCGTTCTGTTCTCCATCTCCTTCCACACTGCCCCTTGAAATAAGCTTCCAATCCTTGTTGCACTTTGTATCTCAGTCCATACACAAAGGCTTTACAGCATTCAAACGTGAAGATCTGGTCTTATAAATAAAGATCCAGTCTGTTTTCATCTCCCTTCCCTTTTCAATTTGCTGTTTAACCAGTTAATAGTTTGCCAAGAGCAGAGAATCATGAAGGAGATTATTATTATTATTTTTTTTTTTGGTCAAATGTGTCCAAAATATTTTAGGTGAATTCATACGATGACTACTATTGTTAGGGTAACTTATATAGAGCCTGCTCATGCTGAATGATAACCTACAGTTGTCCTTAAGGAACAAATCTATAGTTCAAACTGTAAATTACCAAGGTCCAGGTTGCCCTTGTTTTACCTCAAGAGTGATGCTATGGGCTGTGTAGAAAGTTGCTCCACTCCAGAACAGTCTTCCTTAATCAAAGGCTTGCCAGCATTACACAGAGCACGAATGCAATTATATCAAAATCTCAACTTCACAGGCAGTCAGTACACTGTAAGACGTTTTGTGTATGCTTAAATAATTTTCAATTGTATATCAGGGCACAGATAAAGAGAAATGTTTTTACATAGTCCATTCAAACTTGAATTTCCTGTAGTGTTCACACATGCACTAAAAATTTCGATTTGCAATTCATGAGAACATTCTGATACATAAATGAAATGTATAAACAAAAAAAGAACAGATTCTTCCTATATTTAATAGTAAATCAATCCTGTTCCATAGTTTAGGATAATAGGCTTAATCAGCAACTGATTAAAATGCTGATAATAACAGGAGCATAGTTCAAGCTACACTTCTACTTTACCATTGGGAGCAGAACCCAAGAATTCCTTCTGTTGGTAGGCAACAACACATGCTCTATTTAAAAGTACATTTATTGGGGTGCCTGGGTGGCTCATTTGTTAGCATCTGACTCCTGATTTCAGCTCAGGTCATGATCTCAGGGTCTTAAAATCAAGCCCTGTGTAGGGCTCCACACTGAGGGTGGAGCCTACCTAAGATTCTCTTTCTCCATCTCCCTCTGACCCCCCCAATGAATGAATGAATGAATGAATAAAATAAAACTACACTGATCTACTATGCTGAATAGAAACCAGGATTTTTAAAAAGTGAGAACTCTGGTGTTCTAGGTACTGCAGCTGTCTCATCCTTGAGGGAGCTTTTCTCCTCCTATCCATTTGAGGTGGCAGTTACTGGCCCAGAGAAAAGCCATAGAATAATTGTCATCTAGGAGTCATAGATTATTTACTTCTTATCCTTAGCATGGCTATTTTCATGCTGGTACAGGCAAAGAGGGATGAGGGGAGACAGAGCATTCTTTTTTCAGAGAACATATAGTAATGCAAATTAAGAACACATTTTGCTTTTTACCAATTATAGTAAATCAGTATTTCCCTTTAACATTTAGATCTCAAGCTCCTTGTACCATTTTGGTTTACCTTTGGGGAATTCATGCACTACCACTTATGGTAACTATTAGACCACGCTACATGCCAACTTTTGATATGACCTAACATTTCATGGATACAGATATTTAAATGATGATACAATGCTCTTCTCCTTCTGCTACCCGAAGATTAGTTTGAAATAGTAACAACACGTAATGAGAAATTCACAATAAGGGAGTGTAGAAGATCAATGCCTTCTATTTAGAAAATAAAGGTTTTCAACTCTGCATTGACATTTATTTTCCATTTCTCTGATGCACCAGCTGTTTGTTTAATAAAAGGAGACCTTTCCAGTGACAAGAACATTATCTTTTTCATTTCTATAATCCTGTGAGAACTATCAGTCAGGAGGTTTGCTTTCAAGTCCAGTTAACATAAATTAGGTTTCTCCTTTTAGTCATAGAGTTTCAAGACTCCTGTAAAGATAATACCAAGAATAATTGCAATGTGACTTGGAGGCTAGGGAAATAAAGTGATCTGCAGAGTTTGAGATGATGTGCCCCCAAAACAAACTTTTATAGAACAAAACATACTGTTTTGCATTTAGAAGTGAATTGCCCGAATACAAACTAGGAAGATCGTTAACTTATCCAAGGTAGCTTCCCAGGACCAGACTAGGACAAATGGATGAGAGTTAAGGGACTCCATTTTGCATAATATCAGGAAGAACTTTTTGGGAAGTCCTCTAAAAGTGAAAAGAGTTGTCCTGAGGAAGACCTAGTGCTTTCGCCACTGCAGGTATTGAAGCAGATCAACACTTTCTGTCACGCTAGGGATTCCTGCAGTGGGTGGAACGCTGGAGCAGATCGAGGCCTTTGAACTCTGATTTAAATCTAGCATTTTGAGGTCAAAACTCTTAAGGAGTCAGGCGGATAAAATGATCTAGTAACAAGGAGGCTCTAAATTCGTGAAAGACGCATCAAAGGTTAATTATAATTTATTAAATAGACAAGTGGGCCAAGTAGAGTAATGGTGGTGCAAATAAAATATTAGGAGGGAACTGAGAAAAAAGGGACTTATTTCCGTCAGCAGTACAATGTAAGGTTGCCCCGAGGAAGTGTTTTCTATTAATGATCCTGGGAGGAGCCATAGTTCAGGTGGGAGGGTTCAAGTGTGAGGAAGATTGGAAAGAGGGGCATCTGGGTGGCTCAGTTGTTGGGCGTCTGCCTTCGGCTCAGGTCATGATCCGGGCTTCCTGGGATTGAGCCCTACATCCAGCTCCTTGCTCAGCGGGAAGCCTGCTTCTCCCTCTTCCTTTCCCCCTGCTTGTGTTCCTTCTCTCACTGTCTCTCTCTCTCTCTCTCTCTCTGTCAAATAAATAAATAAATAAAATCTTAAAAAAAAATGCCAGACTCAACTAGCTTCCAGCTTTGAACACAAGTAGGAAGTGGGTTTAAAAAAAAAAAAAAGAAAGTTTGGAAAGAGAGGATAGGTAATCTGGAGACTTTAATTATATCATCTTTGTGATAAATTTGCATTTGCTTTAGTAAATTTGGTAAATGCATTTGCATTTACCAAGACCCGCCTTTCGTGCGTTAAGCAAATAGTTATAACATTGTAAAATATCCTATAGAAATCGTAAGTTTGTGATCATTACATTGATTTCCTCTCTGTAATTTAAAGTAACTTTCGATAGTGATAAAGTTACAAAGTTAGGAAACTTCTTCCCTCACAAGGGAAAAAAAAAAGAAATGATGTTTTTAGTCATATACTTAGTTTGCGTTTGCTCACAAGATCCATTGGGTCCATGATTCAGTGCTAGTGACTGTAAAATGCAGGTGGCAGTTTGTGTTTCGCGTGACTCTCTACTGAGTTCCCTCCTTCAGTTATTCTCTTTAGAATTTTTTCTGGGCAACTGGTGTCTGCACTTTCCATTTCTTCAACAATGGGGTATTCCAGATAATCAAAATAAATGCATAGATACCAAGAGACAGTGTTACAGATGGCTACAAACTTCCCAAACTACAGTAGGACCGTACAACATCTGGAAGTAGACTGCAGGAGCTGAGTCACCACAACAATGGATCAGTCCAGCCGCTTCAGGGAACAAGGGACAGGGAGAGCCCTGTGGGCTTGAAGACTCTACTCTCTCAGAGAAAGTAGGCCAAGAGATAAGAGCTATCCAGAATCCAGGCAAGCCCACCTACTGACTTTGGGCATTTTCTAATTGGGAAAGAAAAGCCAGATTTCCAACTGGCTAATTTTGCTACCTGTTCGCCTACCTTAAGTCTTTTGTTGCTGAAAGCTATTGATAGTCTCTCTTTGTTTTTGTCAGCAGATTCTCCCTGCAATACCTGGGTGTAGGTGCTTTATTTTTATTCTGGTATCTATCCTCTTGTGGCTTTGTGGTGGTTGAATCTGTGACACGGACAGTCACAAGCTGTTATTTCTTAAAAAATTGTTTCTGCCCTGTTTACTGTTTCTCCATCTGAGATGGCAATGTCTGTACCCCATAGATCTTTTACTCCCCTCTCTCTGTGCACCCCACCCCCCAGTACCTTCCTTCCTTTCCCTCTTAGGTTTTCAGTCTGCTTTTTTTTTTTTTTTTAAAGATTTTATTTATTTATTTGACAGAGAGATCACAAGTAGACAGAGAGGTAGGCAGAGAGAGAGGAGGAAGCAGGATCCCCACTGAGCAGAAAGCCGGATGCGGGACTTGAGCCCAGGACCCTGAGATCACGACCCGAGCCGAAGGCAGAGGCTTAACCCACTGAGCCACCCAGGTGCCCCTCAGTCTGCTTTTTGTTGCTGTTGTTACTGTTGTTGTTATTGTTTTTCAGGCCTATTTTCCACTTACTAACTATCTCTTCAGTGTGTCTTAACTTTTTATAAACTCATGTATTGAGTTCTTCATTTTAGTTATTACAATTTCTTAGTTTTAGAATTTCCATTTAAGTCCTTTCTTTGTAGTTTCCTGTTCTTTGGTAAGATTCTCTTAGAGTCTAATTTCTTAAACATATTACTCATACAACATGTGTATCTGGTAACTTTGATATTTAGATCTCCTATTGATCTATCTCTATTTTCTATTTAGTATCTTGATTTTTTGTTTTGTTTGTGTGTTTATTTGGTCCTCTTGGTCCTGTCACCTGGTGTGCTGGATAATTTTAGATGAGGGGAGGTGAAACTGGAAATGGAAGCTAGATCTGGCCACTGAGAACCTTGCAAATGATATTAAATAGTTTGAAGTTAATTTTCACAGCAGTAGATAGGTGTTGAAGGGCATAATAAGGCAACCATTTTCAGGTTTCATATCTTTTTGTCTTAAAAATATATAATTCTCCCTAATCTTGAGAAACATTACTCTAGCTTCAGTGTGGAGGAATGCATCAGAAAGCAAGAAGATAGGAGAGGCAGAAACCATTCTGTAAGGTTGCAGGAATTTGGGCAAGAGAGGATGGTCACCAGAGGGTAAGGTTTATGCTAATGGAGATAGTAAAGGATGTATGTATTCAAGACATATTCATGAGATACAATCAACATGGTGACGCCCTTCTTTGTGGTTTTGGAAACAGAGTGGAGAGAAAATGGTATCATTTACAACAGTAGATAAAACTGGGAGAAGTTCACATTTAAGAGAAAGAAAACATATTGAAAAGAAATCACTGGTGATCCCAATGATGGAATCATTGCGGGAGAGAGCACATTGCTATAAATTGAGGGGTGGATGGGGTGAAGAGGTACGGAGTGACCAGAGGTAATTCATGAAGTGTGGCTCTGATGGGAAGGAGAAAGATTGGTAGAATGTATGTGAGATTAGGGAGAATTTTATATATATATATGTATATATATATATTTTTTTTAATTTTATTTTTTCAGTGTTCCAAGATTCATTGTTTATGCACCATACCCAGTGCTCCACGCAATATGTGCCCATCTTAATACCCAACACCAGGCTCACCCAATCCTCCCACTCCCACCCCTCCAAAACCCTCAGTTTGTTTCTCAGAGTCCATAGTCTCTCATGGTACATCTCCCCTTCCGATTTTCCCCAATTTACTTTTCCTTTCCTTCTCATCACTAGTCCATCAACATGTTTTTCCTTATGCTCCACAAGAAAGTAAAACCGTATGATAATTGACTTTCTCTGCTTGACTTATTTCACTCAGCATAATCTCCTCCAGACTGGTCCAGAGAATTATATATTTTTAAGACCAAAAGATATGACCGATTAAATGCTATTAGGAAGAAATAACCAGAGTGGGAGAGGTTGAAGATGTAAGAGAGAAAAAGCTTAATTAATAGAGACTATCTCTGAGAAGACTGGGGGACATGGGATCTAGAGCTCAGGGTATAATATCTGCTTTAGGCTCTTAGAGGTAAAGAGTATCTTTTTCTCCTAATAGAAGGGAAAAAAATATGGGGGTGCTGGTGGTCAAGGACTTGTTTTGGTGGCAGGACAGTGACAGAATTCCTTCTAGGTGGCTTCTGTTTTCAGGATGAATTAGGGAGGCCTGGGCATCTGCTACAGGGGGTTCAAGAAACAAAACTTTTAAGAAATATGGTAGAATTGCTACACAGCATTAAAGATTCAGCTGAAGTCAGATACAGTGGTTATCTAGTGGCCCCATTCTGCAGGGTGATATGGGTTATTCCTAGCAGTTCCCAGGAATTTAGAGAAAGTGTAGAAGAAGTGGGGCAATTAGATTTTCCTAAGAAAGGATTTGGGGCTGGTGGGTTCCTTTGCAGACAATAGGACAAAGGCAGTGAGAATGTGGGCAAGCTGATGGACAGTGGAGCAGAGAGTGAAAGTAAAAGGGAGTAAACAGATAGAAGAAAGAAAAGAAGTCAGGGATGGCAGTTCCAGGTGATTTTGATGGACCAGTAGTCCTCAAATCCAAGTATTCTAGTTTGGATGACTGGGACTATGATGATTTTTATCTTATATAATAAGACCCCAGTTTGGTTGACAGGGTCTTGGTCTATATCACTTTGCTGGAATAATTAGTCAGGCACCCCATTTCATTTTCAAAGTGTTCTGGTTTAGCTAATAAATTATATGGCCTTGGTATCTATATAGAGATGCCATAGACCAGGCTTGGTAGACAGACTATAATAAGTTCAGTTTTTGACATGTTAAGTTCCAGTATTTATGGGAAATTCAGGTTGAAAGGTCAAGTGAAGTTAACGTACATGCAGATACAATAGAAATTCAGTCATAAAACATAAAGCAGTACTAAATGACTTATAATTTATTATCTTACAAATCATTTACTTATTTGCAGACAATACATGAAACTTCTAGGGAATATGTGCATTAAATACTTGAGAGTCCTTTCTAAGTATAAAATGTATGGCATTCTTTGGTAAAGTGAAAAATATTAATCACCTGAGGAATAATTTTAACTTTCAGTGGTCAATCTGCAAAAACATGTTGATGGACTGATGAGGTTGAATTATACCTCAACACATCACCAGGTGGCAGTACAACTACAGTCTGACATAATTAACAAGGGTAAGGCTCCCTTTCAGATATTTCTGCAGTTAGAATATTTGGGAGTTTATACCCATTGTACATGTATGTATGAATGGAAGTTTTTTTCATTTAAAAATAATTGCTTTTATTATTATTGCCAACTTGAAAAGGTGAAAATTAAAAAGTTTAATTTTTTAATATGTGCATTATTTTTTTTTAAAGATTTTTTGTTTATTTATTTGACCGAGATGAGAAGTAGGCAGAGAGGCAGGCAGAGAGAGAGAGAGCAGAGAGCCCAATGTAGGGCTCCATCCCAGGACCTGAGATCATGACCTGAGCTGAAGGCAGAGGCCCAACCCATTGAGTCACCCAGGCGCCCCTAATATGTATATTATTTTAAAACATTTCAGATAAACTAAAATATATGATCACTAATATACATTCATTACATTCTTAATATAGTCATTAGTATACAGGTTATATATATAAAACACTATTGTTATAGATGTTTGATACATTTGCATTGATTGGTATATCAGAGTTAGGTAATTTTATTTTGATTATCTTTTTAATACATTAAACTAGTGAAGATAGATTCAATAACATCATTTGTTGACTTTTGGGAGAGCGTTCAGAAGTTTCATGGGGAGATTCTTCTTTGCCATATTCTGTAACAGTAACTTCAAGTGTAGGGTAGGGTTATATCCCATTTAGCCAATAAAAAATACAGGACACCCAGCTAAATTTGAACTCAGACGAACAACAAATAGTCTCATTGGCGTAAGTATGCACCATGAAATATCTGAGATATACTTATACTAAATACTATTCAATTATCCTTTGGATTTTATATGGCAGCTCTAGTATGGGGGGTGGAAGGAAGGAAAACTGGGGGAAAAAAGCAAGTTGCTGGGAAAACCAGAGAAATCCAGGTTTCTGGGCTCCAAATTTGCTCTAAGAATCGGAGATCTTCAAGATCAAGGAAGTAGGAAAAGTATTATAAATGGACCTGAACTAGGCTGCATTCTGTGGCGAGCTCATTTGTATGCTAAACTAAACAACACGGGCTAAGGTTAATCAGTACTCTGGTGAATTACCACCTACACCACACATTGATTACTGATTTTTAAACAACAAAATGCAACAACATATATTTAAAGCCAGCTCCGTATTGGGCAAAATTGAATAAATAACTACAATTCAGGCATTTTGGGGTCTTACCCAGGTTCAGAGTTATCATTATGAAAATCAGTCATTAGAGTATCAAGGTTCAGAAATGCCATTTTAATTTCATTTAATTCAACAAATATGTCTGGCACCTTCTATATGCAGAGAACTGACTAAGATTCTGAGATATAAAGATTAATAACACTGATGTTATCCAACTCAGTGGGCATTTATTGTTGATAAAACACAAGTTAAGATTATGCACAAACAATGGCAAAACTCATTTTTATCAGTTTTTTTCCTGGGTTTCAGTTCATGGTCAGCTGTTTTCTCCTTTGTTCTTTCCTCGGTGATCTCTTTCCCTCTTCTGTATGACTTTCAACTGCCATTTTAATACCAAAGACTTCCAGAGCTCTATTTTCAGCCACAACTTTTCCCCTGTGCTAAAGATATGCACTCAACTCACACAAGTTCTTGGCTGTCCCATTGGTTCTTTCTAAATTAAAGTCCCTATATTCTCCCAGAAACTTTTATTCTTCCTTTATTCTTACTCTTAGTCTGTCACATCTCTTTGTTTTATTTTCTGCCTTTGAAACAGTCACACTATCCTTGACTTCTCTCTTCCATTCAATAGATGAATCCTTATTAGATCATGCCTGTCATGCCTACACTGGCCCAAGGCCTCTCTCAACTCATTTCCAGCCTCTAGTCTTGCTTTCCTTAAATTTAGAGATTTTTTTTGAAATTATCAATTAATTCTATTTACATTATTCATTTTATACCAATTATCATTATCTGAATCTGGGAAGATTTTATGCATTTAACAACAATGAAAAATCAGAAGACTAAAAAGGAAACAAAGGCTGAGTCTGGGAATGGCCTAAAGTTGGGAAGTGTTCCGACATCTGGGATATAGGCTCTCAGGAGAAAAGGTCAGGAGACCCCGAAAACCCCATGTTCTGCCCTGTGCTGGGCACTGACAACAACAGCAAGCATTGGTAGGGCACCTATTAAATTTCCAGCATCTAGATCTCCCAGCTAGGTGAATAATACATACCAAGGATTCCTTTCCTCTAGGCCGCAGGGAAGAAGGGGAAGGAAAGTCTCTAAATCTGGGTTATCGGTCCTGGTTTTAAAAAGTTGTGAGCATATCTTCATGTAAGAACAGATCAGTACCTTGTAGGAGTACCAAACTATGGTGGCACAATCAATGAGAACACAAATCTGAAACAACTAATAAGATATGGCTTTCGTTATGCCATATGTTAATCAAACATAAAATGGGAAGGAATTACACAAATGACTCTGATTGCGTTCTTTATATAAAGAACTTCATTCCCCCTCCCCATAGTTAGTTTTCCAGAATTTATAATCAACATCAATGTCAAAATTCCTCTGTAACCAATTGTAGTGGGTACCTTTCATTCAAAAGATGTTGACTTTGACCCATATTTTCAACATGGTCTCTAATTCCTACGCTTACCCTATGCATAATTCGTCTTCCTCCCTCAGCCCCTTCACTTAGAGGAGCGCTTGGACCAAATATGTGGCTTCCTGTTGTTCCCTCCCTCTAGACCTGGACACTTAGGGTGGCCCAAGGGCTCAGTCAGTGGAATATAAAAAGCTCTAGGTGCTCTCTCTGTCCAGGAGCAGAAACCTAAGCATGGGGATGAAGGGCTGGGAGGACTTGAGAGCAGGTTTTGGCAAAGTAAACGGAAAGGTTCAAAGGGATGGGCTTTCCAGGTGGGAGAGGGGAAACCTGGTCCGGGCACAGGGCTGGGGAGAGGGTGAAAGGACAGGTTGATCAGGCTCAGCGAAAAGGAGCCAGTCATTAACAGGACCCAAGATCCTTCAAGTTTCCAGAAACGGGCCTTGAGGGAGTCTCTCTAACCTCACATATGGAGTGGAGTAAATGAGAGATTGAAGACCATGGAGGACTAAATCAGCTTAATTACACCCTTTGGTGTAAGGATAGGAAGGCCCCTGAATGTTTGAAATTCTTTTCACAGAAAACAAAACATTTACTTTAGAGACATAAAAGGCTTGAAATGTAAATGCATGAGTGAAACTCATTCACACTGAAGTGTAATCAGTCAGTCAAGAAATCAATAAACCAGAGAAGTATCAGATCCTCTGGGGGTAGGTGGAGAGCAGGAGTCTTACTTTACGGGACAGAGGCAGGGTGGAAAGTTTGGATAAAGGCAAAGAAAAGAGACCCAGGAGACTAGGAGGGCAAACTTCACCTACATGGCAAATTTTACTAGTGATTCATGATGGGCATCCATCTGTCTTCTCCACTGGCTTGTGAACTCCTTGAGCCAATTACTCTGCAACACCTAGCATGGTGCCTGGTGCAAACGGTAGGCACTAAATCATTCTCTGTGCAATCTGAATTTTAGATGCAAACTGGCAGACAGCAACTGTGTGCAAATGAAGTTTTGCTGTTCCTGTCCATCCAAGCAGACAGATTATTGGAAGCTTCGCCCTCCTGGAGGTCTGCAGCATCAGAGCAACCCTCCCAGGCCCATCTGTGCCCACACAACCAAAACCCAAAGTTCTTATCCACTCAACTAGACACAAACAAGGAAAATGATTTTAAAGATGCATGCTCAAAATTCTCTTAATACAAAAACTATGAAGCTAGAACTTTCTGCTTGTTTCTGTGTACCTCAGGATCTTGTAGCCTTTTAGGTTCCTTATTACAATCAATTTTGATGTTCTGAATTTTTCAGAACAAATTTTCATGGTATAAAGTGAGGGTTCTGGCACATAGTACTAGTACAGTGCCCGGGAAATAGCAAGTATTTCATAAATTTTTGTTGAATGAACAAATGAGTGCATGAATGATCAAATGAGGTGATCCCCAATTCAAAATAAGAGAGTCAAAATGAGAAAATCACATAGTATAGGTAGAGATTGATCCAGGATATTATCCATGAAACTGTATGGAAAGTTTAGGAAAATCCAGATTTACCACAAAAATAATTTGAATGTTATTTAACTTAATTGGATTTTATTTAACACAGTAAATGTAACTGGAGTACCATAATTGGAATTTAGTAACAAATCAAGTGATTTGGGTTCTCTCTAGGTTAAGGTAGTTTGGACAAAAGGGGAAATTTCTGTTGCCCTTACCAGTCTGAGAACCAACACCTGAACTGAATGTAGTCAATGTTCTGTGACTTTCATTTGGGGAGTTTGTTTTGTTTGTTGTTGCTTTGCCTTGTTTTGCAAATAGCCTCCTGGCCTTCTAGCAACCCCCCATCCCCCATCTCAGGCATCATTCTCTCACTTCCCTGTTAAACTAAAACAATGAATAGATGCTCAAAATAGTCCAGCACCATTTGCTATCTTAAACCAATCCTGGCTGGATCTGCATGTGGCTAAGAACTCTTCACCACCAGCAGCCCTCTCCGGGTCCCCATTGCTGGGAGAAGCCATCAGGTGCACATACTCCCTGATATCACCAAGAACCCAGTAGCAGCAGACCATTTTGGAGAGCTTGGCGGGTTCTTATTCACAAATTTGTTCTTGTCTAGTATCACTAGGCCATCTGAAACCATGAATGACACATTTCCAATCCATGTCTAAAGTTCTACTTTCACGGCCTCTGACAGTTAGGTCCTCGAAGTACAAGCATGGGATTCATTCTAAATCACGAGGATGGTCTGATGAAATTGTCAACAGGATGGTTTGTATCTGGTGGATAACAACTTGTTGGAAATATGGATTAAGATAATATGCTTTCTTTTACACGATTGATAGTGTTTCCAGCCACCACCTCTGATCGACTCAGGCTATAATTTTGTGGCATTAATGAAAAAGGACTTAATGAGAGGGTTTCCTTCTTTCCCCATGTAGGTTTCACCGCCATACACAAAACCAAAGTGCCCTAACTAGGAAGCTTCCATTCCACACCAACAGGCCCAACTCGATTTGTGGATTACACCGCTAGAGCTCACTCAGCAAGTAATATATCAATCACTTTTTTTTTTTTCTTATGGAGGCATTTTACCTTCTAATGTGAATTTCAGAACTTGTCTTGATTAATGCTGATGTGCTGAACACTGTTGCCATTAAGTCATAGATCTTGCAAAAAGCCCCTTGGAATAGTAATTCACATACCTCCTGAAGAAAAGGTTTTCAAAATTCTCAGTGCAATATTCTGATGATTAATCTAGGATATCCTGATGCTTCTTTCAAACAGTGGCTTTCTTCCTAATATTTCTTTTCTAGGATTTTTTTTTTACTATCATATCAATTTAATGAAAGCAGTGTTCCTGCTTCAAAGCTGCATGCAAACAACAGATATTGAAAAAGTTGTTCTCTATGCTAATTTTTGGGTTGTTTAGGGCAATGCCTTTAGTAACCCCAAACAAATTTTACTATTATCCTTATACATTGAATGAAAAAAATCTAGAGAATATGTAATATATGCGAGTATCTGTGTGCTAGCCTTTTAAGCTAGTAATTATTTACCCATTTAAACTCAGCAACACTGAACTTTACAGAAATGTATTTCCATATGAGAAACAGTGATTCAAGATTCAAAGTCTCCCCCATCCTTTCTTGAACTAGGTCATGACATCTCTGTAAAAAAAAAACACATTGTCTATTAGAAGTGAGTTACAGTTATTAAACTATATCCTCATGGAGGTAGAGAGTTGATGGTAAATTACCCAGGAAAGAGCAAACTGATTTTAAATGCAACCACCGGGAATTTAATCAACAGTTAAGTGGTGCCTTGATTTTTAAATTATATAAAAGTCACTTGCTGTATTTTCTGCTGTGAGCACCCACCCCAATGTCTGGCACGCAGCTAGTGTTCACTGTCAACAGAATAGAAATCTCGGAAGTTTTTAGTGTCGAGAGGCCGGAGAGAAAGGCTTCTCTGACTCAACCACTAGGTGGCATACAGGGACCGCGCTTCACACACTGAACCCTCACAGACCCTACCTTTCATGGTGTAAATAAAGAGCTGCATTATTAATTTATGCCATCACGACCACTCTACACCTAATATTTGTTTAACCAGCTGTTTCCTCTAATTCCCCTTAACCACTATTGATTAAAATACTAAGTATATTCGGGTTTCATCCCTCCCCATTTTCCCCCAACAATATTTTGTCACCTTTAAATAACAGACTAAGTACATTTAAGTAACACAGGCCAAGTACCATGGTTACTAATAATGAATCCAGGGTGTTGGAAAATTAACTAAAGGCAACGGAAGACTCTGATGTAAAAGTTATTTTCAAATTTGCTTTGCATTTTGTTGGAATTTTAATTGGTGGAATACTGTTACCTTAAAAAAAGTATCTGGAAAATAAAACATGCATGGGAAACAAGCAAAAGGAAATGAAAAGAAAAACCAGCACTAGTGTTTTCTGGAAAAGGGAGTTTTTCCTGAAAAAGGATTCGTGTTCATTTTTCCAGAAACTTCTTCAACTCTTCAGAAAATACCAGTATTCTGCAACCAAGATGTTAAAATGCAGGACTTTGGTAAACTCTCTACTCATAAAGTATCTTTCTGCATATTCTGCCAAATGTATTTATCCTGGATGTGTTACTTGCTCCCAAAGGAAGGAAGAGGAAGTGAAACCACTAGGGATATAATGAATTGATTCTTCTTTGTGAGAGTCTCTTCAGTACTTCTAAATTACAGTGTCAGTCATTCCTCTGAAAGACAGGGCCTGCTGACAATAAATAAATGGCTCACTTTATAAGAACATGACAGTTTTCTGTTTTTTGTTTCTCATAGAAAGCTCAGACCCCCAGGACACCTCTGGAACACTGGCCTCTGGGTATCTTCTCCCTGGGGGCCAGCAATCTTATGAGGTTGTTGGTTTTCTCTCGCTCATTTAATTAAGTTTAAGGAAAATTACTTCTACTTATCTAGTTTTCCCATTTTAAAAGCTGCTTCCAATTTTGTGAAGAGGTTATCAAAAATGTAACATCATTCTCTCAGCTTAAACAATTAAATTATTGAGAACAGATAGCCACCAAATGACTGAAGACTAATAAATGCTCAATAAACCTCTGGCATATGTTTTATTTTACTGAATGGAATAAAAACCTTCTTTATTTGTAGAAATAAATGGAAATGAAGGTAAACACTGACGTAAGAATTATCACTGTAAAAGTTACCAGAGAGAACTACTATGATACATTTTTGATAGAACAATGTTCCCACTTTATGATTGCATTGAAATATTGAAGTCACAGAAGTGTGTATAAAATTTCTGCAATTCAGTACACTGAAATAATCAAATAGAATGTTACCAGAAACTACACTTGTAATGAATGAATATTACATTTCACTTAGAAATTAATTCATAGGCTTTATTTCTTAAAAACTGTTAGCTTCCAAGATGCCAGCCAGTATGTTTGATTTTATGACATCACACTGGAACATGTACAGGAACACTTTCCACCCTAAAAATTCCCAAATGTGCTGGCCACTCAGTGTGTTTTTCCAGTGATAAATGAAAATAACATATTTTCAAAATAATAAACCATCTCATTTTGAACACGACAGTCACATTCAGTGGAAGAAAACAACTTCATTTAAGCCCCAAAGTGTCAGATTTGCTTAGAGTGGTGAACAGTCTCAACAAGTAAATCCTTTAAGCAACTTTTAATAGTAATCTCAAAAACTATGACTTTAAAATATTTTTCAGCACCTTAAAATTAATTATCAACATCATTCAATGTATGAAAGGCATTGTAACTCTAAAATCTCAATTTCACAATTAACTGGAGGCGTGCGGACCAAAATTCGTAACATCTCAAAGATTACCCATCTAACTGGTATTATCTATGATTACAGTAATTTTCTTTTCCACACAAAGCTATATAGTCCCTAAAACAAAACTCAAAAATCTGGAATGGACATTCCCATTCCTCAGCATTTCCTTCAACCTATACTATCCTTTTTTTCATCTCAGGTGCTATAAAAATGCTTGTTGAAATACAGATGGAAAAGCCACCACTTGGAAACCACGCGCCTGCCAGATTTATAGTACCAGGAGCAAAAGCCAGGATACTAGAATTAATCCTTACCCCAATCTAGACTGAGCTTTTTTATTGCAATCCAGGATTTTACCTGACAATATGACTCTTCAAAAAAAAGTTGAGATGTCATGTTGAACTCAAAAGAAAATAAGAAAATTTGTTTTAATGTATATATACATCATAATATGTATTGCTCTCTGAAATCTTCAAGGCACTAAGGTTTGAGAGGAAGAGTGAAAAATTTATGGAAGTTTTACCTTGTCCTGAAATCCAGAAGTTCAGATGCTCTCAAGTCCTGCTGAGGTTGGAGCCTGAAGATCAAGTGAAGCTAGCGCTCTTTCTCCTCACCTTAAGTTTGTCTCTGGGCAAGTGTGTGTGTGTGTGTGTGTGTGTGTGTGAGAGAGAGAGAGAGAGAGAGAGAGAGTATGTGTGTGATGTGTGTTTGTGTGCATGCACAGAATGTCTCTTTGTGGCGCTGGATGGCAGAAGTCCTGGTCCTGGGAAGAAGGAGGCACTTTCTCACCAAGAGCAGAAGAAAAGCAAAGCGTCACCAGGAAAGTTCTCCTCCCAGATCCCCTAATTACAGCCTAACGTGCACTTCATGCAAACTTCAGGGAGGAAGGGAGGGGCAACTCTGTGCCCAGATCTTGTGAAACAGCAGCTTCTTAGATGACTTTCCACTCTGCTCAGATCCCCGAGCATCCAGCTCAGGGGTTCAGGGAAAGCAGCAGCTACATACACCTCCTGCACCCTCACCACTCCTGGGTCTGTACAGAGATGCTGGGGCAACGGGTCAGGAGGATCATCTGCGGGGCAGCGGTGTGAGGCAGAAACGGGAGGACAGTACATTCCTGCTTTGTTTTTTAGCCTCCGTTCAGAGGAAAATCCAAAGGTGGGAGAGGTCTCCCTTTCCCCAGTAGATCCTGGGAGACTTGGTAGAGAGGCAATTATGACAACAGCAGACAAAGTTTCCTAAACTGGAGGTGCCCTTCCACCCAAATTGCAAGAAGTGTATTTTCTTGTGTACTGGACTCGATACCGATGTTGGGTTTGAATCTCCGCTAACAACTGCTATTGTACCCCGGCATGACAGAGCTCAAAGAACCTGGATTTATTTATAGAGTGAGGAATGCGAGGGGCAGACGAGATGGGTGGGGTTGGCTTATGGATCCATACTCAGGATTAGAACCAGATGGGCACAGGGCGCGCGCGCGGGTGCGCACACACACACACACACACACACACCCTAAAATAACCACTGGGGAAGATGCTGGGACACGCGGGAAAACGCCTCCTGAACAAATAGACGTTTATTTATAACTCCTGGGAGAGTATATAGGTCCATTGATTCCCGCCTTGAGTAACCAAGGGTTTTGGAGAGGAAATGGCTTCATATTTCAATAACAGAGCCACCTTTGATGGAGCCTAGGAGGGGAAAAAAGAAACACACCGCAGGAAGCAAACGGCTGTTGAAGCAGCCGGGAGGGAGCGGGGCTGGCCCGGGGATAAGGACAAGCAAACAAGCCCGAGGGCCCCCGAGCCAAGGAGGAGGCGAGACGCGGGCTGGCGTGCCTGAGAGCCGGGGGTGCGGGGCTCCTCGGGCGCGGGCCGCTGGGAGAGGGCCAGTGGCTCGCCGCAGCGCTCCTGTGCCCGGCCGAGGGCGCGGGGTGGCTTGGGGACAGGGGACAGGGGGACACGGGGTCGGACGGGCCAGAGGACTGATGAGCAGAGGGACTGGCGCGGCCGGGGGACTGGCGCGCGGACGAGCTAGTGGAGTAGGGGCGCCCGCGGGACAGAGGCGCAGGTGGGACGCGGGGACGTCCGTGGGGCAGGTGACTCGTGGGGCACATGAGCTGGCTGGGCGGGGGGACAGGTAGGACGGGCAGGACAGGGAGCGAGATCAGAGCTGTGCCCGAGGCGGCGAGAGGCGCTATTGTCTTAGAGATAAAGCCTGAGCCTCACCCCCCGGTGGTGGCTTCTCCTTTGGAGAGAGGCGGGCAAGAGATCTTCAATTAAATGAAGAAACAAACAAAAAATTCTTCCCCCGCTATGCCTTGACGTATTTCACTGGTTCTTGCCCCCAGACTCGTCGTCCCTGCCATTCCGGTGTGTGGTGAATTAACACGTGCCTCTTGGAAAAGATTTTGTTACGAAAACAAACCCAACACCCACAAATCCTCCCTAAATGAAGACAGTTATATTCAAACTGGGAGAATCAGGAATGAATCCTCCAGCAGTCAGTTCAACACCTTTCTTGTGGAGTCATTCCCAAACCTGGGCAAGGCGCCTCTTTAGTCATTTTTTCTGATTCTCCCCCGCAGAAAACAAGCCGCGGAAGGTTTTGCAATGTTCTGTCGTTAATTTAATGGCTATTGAGACAGCTGTTATACTGTAGGCCCCCACATTAACTGCCAGTAAAAATAAGATACATCTCAGCTTTTCAACGATGAGAAGAGTGTTTATGTTATTTCTTGTAAATGTTCAGAATGATACGTGTTTTGAGGAACATAAAGGAATTAGAGTTAAAAACAAATGTCCTAACAATTTTTCTTTCGAAGCTTCATAAAGGTGGCGAAGCTGGTAGTATGTGGTTATAAAGTCATATAAACACAGGTTAAACACTACTCTTGTTGTTTCAACTTAAAAACCTAATTTCTGGGAGTGGCCCCGGGAGCACATCAGATCAGCTGGCCCATGGATGGCACTTGTTCCCTTTATTTTGTGGTCTCCTCCATACATTTATTCCAAAGGAGCATTAAGAGAATGTACTGCCTTCTCTTCAGAAATTGTTAGCCACACAAGACATCTGTCTCACAATTCTGTTGGACCACAGTGAGTTACTCTAGAATTTTTGTTTGTTTCAATTTCAGGTATAACCCCATCAACTGAGATTAGCTTCCAGAAACAATGACAGCTACTTACCATTGATGTTCCAGACAAGAGTTATCTCCTTAGTCCTCTCCTACCCCTATTTCCTGACTCCCTTTTCCAGGTACCTAGTTACTAGTTTTTGTCAAGTACTTAACCTACCAACAGAGTGTGTGTGTGTGTGTATGTGTGTGTGTGTGTGTGTGTTTAAGATTTTATTTTATTTATTTATTTGACAGACAGAGATCTCAAGTAGGGGGAGAGGCAGGCTGAGCAGAGAGCCTGATGTGGGGCTGGATCCCATGACCTTGGGATCATGACCTGAGCCAAAGGCTGAGGCTTTAACCCACTGAGCCACCCAGGTGCCCCAATAGTGTGTGTTTTAAGTGTTATTCAGCCTTAATTTAATTGACATGATTTACGTTTCCATTCATTTTCAGTTTCTTTTTAAAGATTTTATTTATTTATTTATTTATTTATTTATTTATTTATTTGTCAGAGAGAGAGAGAGACAGACTGAGGTTACACAAGCATGGGGAGCAGCAGGTAGAAGGGGAAGCAGGCTCCCTGCTGAGCAAGGAGCCTGATGTAGGACTTGATCTCAGGACTTGAGATCATCACCTGAGCGGAAGGCAGACGCTTGACCGACTAAGCCACCCAGGTACCCCTCATTTTTAGTTTCATATGCTTTAGTAATGATTTAAAGTTCATAGTGGAATCAGCTTTAAGCGTCTTAAATTTTTTTAATGGTTATATTAATTCATGTTCACCTAAATAATGCTTTATACAGGTAGATGTTACTTGGATCAGTTGTTATAATAATGCGTTGTAATCGTACAATTATTACAATAATATGCGTAATAATACACTTTGGTTAAAAAACCTAATAAAGTAATTAACTAAATAAATACAAATATATTTCATGACCAAATATTTTATAAAGGTGTAAGTTGTGAAAAAATGTGAAGACACAAATATTTGTATTTTGTATATGAAGATTCCTCTAATTATTAATATCAGTAATACATGTGGACGGTCCTGTCTTTCATGACATAAGCAGTATTTTTAGTTTTGTTTTGGGGAAGGCAGGGTAACCAGCTTTTTTAAGTTGGTTTTTTAAGAAAAACCAAATATTTTCTTCAATACTAATTCTTAAAATGACTTATGTGCTTAAAATGTACGTCAGATTCTACCTTAAATTCCTTCACTAGTGCCGGAGATTCAAAACCTAAAAATCGAAGTAGAAAATCAAGGCCAGAGCAAGGAAAACTGAACACGAATTTAGAGCTAACGGATATCTATATATCAGCACATTTTGAAAAGATCTTGCTTAGCATAATGCAAAATATTTTTTTTAAATGAAAATTAGGTCAGGATGGTGTTATAAAATGTGACTTTCCATTCTTTTGCTAATTGTACGAAAACTTGTGTAACCAGGTTGAACCAAGTAAAATGGAATATTCAACCATTGTTGACCTACCAAAAAAGGCAATTTTAACTGGCTTAACCTAATAAGACTTACACATGTGCATAGCATAAACATAGCAGACACATTTTCAGCATTTAAAAAATATCAATCTAAAGTATCATGAATCTTTAATATGTGATAAGTTTGCAAGCAGAGTGGTATTCCTCCTGGCATATTATACGTCTAATGAAATAGAGATTTGTATTCAAATGGTGATTATCTAAATTCATCTGTTCTCCAAACTCTGAAAGAGGTTGCTCTATTATCCACTGAATTCCAAAGATCTCCTATCCTGTGAGTCATGTTCCCTGGAATTTTCGCCTCAGGCTAATATTATACCTGGTTGAACATCTGTGAGGATAAAGGTGCAGCTATGTGCACTTTGAGGCACCAGGGGAGGAAAGCCATTTGACCTTTTCTGTCCTTTCTGTCCGAGGGCTCAGAACTTCATTAGAGCATCTCCTGGGATTTCGGGCATAACCATGAGAAGGACATCATTTGTAATTAAGTCCTTCCCACTGGCTATATTCCTGTTGAACTCCATGATTAAAATACAAATTCAATATTCGAAATGGTCACAAAGCATTTGATAAAAGGTTATTTTGCTTTTAATGCAATGGGGGGGGGAATAGCTTTCCAAGGGCCCACTTTTTGTGCTCTCACTCGCACAAAGTGTGCTGCACAGAGACTCTTCAAAAGGGCAAACGAAATAATTAGGCAATAAATTGTTCAGATGTTAAGAACAGAGCTGTTCCAGAAACTAGTGAGGCCATATGAATATCATAGCAAGTGATAAATATCTTGAGAAGTAAGAGCCTCTATGTTCCCCTCCTTGCCTGTTGGACTGGTTTTGGTTTCAAAGCACCTTTCTTGTAACCTATGGTTCTCTCAGTGTGCTTCTTTTGTCCAGAATGCCCAAAACTGTTCTTCTTCTTCTTCTTTTTCTTTTTTTCAATAAGTGGCTGTCTATATCTTTATTAACCAGATTCAATTCATTTTGCAGCGAGGCCCAGATTCAATCTCAGGACCTTTGTCATGTTGTCTTTGATGGTCTTAATATCAGGAAACTTCCTACTTCACAATCCCCTGTTACTGTTCACCCACGGGCTACTTGTATACTGCCTTATGTTTTATTTGTATTTTCATAAAGTTTTTTAAAATGAGCTATACCGTAAACTTTCTGAGAGACAATAGTATATCTTTGCATGTTCAGTTTCTAACACACAGCCTTGCTGTTAGAAGCTGATCAAAAAATGTTTATCGCTATTGTTGAAGATAATGAGGAGATTCTCTATATTCAGGAAAGAAAGTAAAAACAAACAAGGAAAGCTAGTTATTGAACAAGCTAATTCTGGGTATTTTGTTTCTAGTAGCCAATGGCATAAAAAGTAAATCATCAAAGGTTGATTCATAATTTGTGGCTCAGTTGGTTAAGCATCTGCCTTTGGCTCAGGTCATGATCCCAGGGTCCGGGGATCGAGTCCTGCATGGGCATCCTTGCTCAGCAGGGAGCCTGCTTCTCCCTCTCCTCCGCCCTTGTGCTTTCTCTCACTATCTCTGTCTCTCTCTTTCAAATAAATAAATAAATCTTAAAAAAAATTGTATTATTTTTGTTGATCTCATAAAATTAAAAGAAACAATACATATTTTTCTTCCATCTTGGCTGATGAGTGATTGTATAAATGAAAGTACACAAAGGTAAACTATTTAACTCTTTTAAAGAACTAGGTTGAGGTTAGTGACAAATAAGCTTATTGTCTTAGAATTACAATATCAGACCCTTGAATATTAATTTTTTTGCTTGCATTTATATAGTTATTTTAAAGTTAAACCAATTATAACTATCAGTAAATGTAGTCCTTATTGTATTTTCTTATAACCTTCAAAGAAAAGGATGTCAAGTCTAACTGGGCTGATTCTTAGGTGAATTAGCTAATGCACCAAGGTTGGCATAGAGCGAGACTGAAGTGTAGGGCTTTGATTATTCGAAAGTGAAGGAAATGTTCTAGAATTGTCAGAAAGATGACAGAAAGATGAAGAATTTTAAAAAGGAGAGGTTAGTTAAAGCCAAGCTGAGGGACATTTCTACCAGAAGGCTAGAAGAGAATATTAACATAAGTACTTGGAACAATATGCTTCTTAGTAAATTTTGAGTTAAGCTTGGTTTGGAATAAACATCGAAATGTTTTGAAATTTTATATACAAGTCTATGCTAAACTTGAAAGGTAAAAATCTTCTTTTTTCCTCGTATCACCAGAAACACAGAATTGATTCTCTCCTTACATCCAAGTTTTAGGCAGGCACTAGGCAGCATTTAAAAGACTAGCAAGATTTAATATATACACATATACATGTATCATATACACACACACATATACTTTTTTACATTAAGGTCATTAGAAAGCTCATTTGTGGTTTATTTTAAGCACTGAGGAAGTAAAAGGATTTTAGAAGGAGGTTTGAACAGTGCAAGTGGAAATAGCTTTACATGCATTTATCTCCAGTACTTCCTTTCACAGACCAGCTCAGCCAATTCTTTCTACTGTAAAAAGGAAATCTGTACTTCTTTCTTAACCATAATCTAGTTGTTCCAACATATGGCTCAACTAAGGCAGAAAAGATTAAACTGGTAGAAAGACCCTATGAGTAAATGAAGAAAAGAAAAAGAGCAAGTATTTTTCCATTTTGTGTCTAATTTCTACTAGCCTTGTTGCTGAACAGACGTAACTCTTCAGTAATCCTGTCCTAAATGTCAACTAGAAAATGCTTGTTGGTGCAAACACACAGGGTAGGATCGCTTTTGAGCTTAAAGGCGGTAATTTGGGAACATGAAAACTTTTGAACATCGGCAAAGTTGAGTTGACTCTCTCTCAGTTTGTACATGGAAAGCATTATCAGTAAGTGTAGAAACTGGTGATCTCTAGAAAGCTTTTCCCTGTAAATGTCCTTTACTCTAAGCCCTCCTTCCACCCGGTAACACTTAAATAGAAGTAGAAGGTTTTGTAATTCATAGGAAGCTAAAATGATTTAAGTCAATCCTTTACTTTCTGAATAAGTAAACTGAGTCTTCTGAGATTGAGGAATTGTCCCAAAGTCACCCTGGTATTCTGGAATGTTCCCAGCCCCCTATCTCTGTAAATCAGAGTACTTAGAATGCAGTTGTAATTGTTGGTATTTCTCCTAGCACATAGCTAGGAATTATTTCTTCCTCTTTATTACTGTAAATCTCTATTACAGAAATTTGCATAGTTCAACACAGTAGTTAACTACATCTCTCTACCATAAGCACCTTGACTGTTTATGTCAAATTTATTTTTAAGCCTTCCAGTGTGGCCTGCTACCCACCCCAAGCACAGTGTCTTGTACATGTAGGGATAAAGACAAGTTTGCTAAATTGAAGCACATCAAAACCATAGAGGAAGTATGTTAGCTGGAAGAAATTGGAAAGTGATTTCTGGTTGAACTTTCAGGTTTATTTTCTTTCTTTCTTTCTTTCTTTTTTTTTTCTAAGATTTTATTTATTTATTTGACAGACAGAGATCACAAGTAGGCAGAGAGGCAGGCAGAGAGAGAGGGGGAAGCAGGCTCCCTGCTGAGCAGAGAGCCCGATGTGGGACTCGATCTCAGGACCCTGAGATCATGACCTGAGCTGAAGGCAGTGGCTTAACCCACTGAGCCACCCAGGCACCCTTCAGGTTTATTTTCTATATGAAACAGTAACAATAGGATTTGATTTGGGGCTCAACCTGACTCATTTTTTGGCCTCTTCCCTCCTAAGTTCTCCCTTCGGCATCTGAGTGTCTTGTCGCACAAATGTTTGATCAGTCTTACAAGTTGGAAATTACCATGTCAGGATCCTGTTGCCTCTATCTAGCAGGAAGTCTGAGGTGTTTCTCACACCTGCCACCTCTTTTTCATTTTGAATATCCTTTTTTTATTTGAACCCTACTCTTGGAGTAGCATCCTGGTTGCCTTCCTTGACTCTTAGGTCTCTTCAGGAGTCCATTTCTACATGCCCGTAATACTATTTCCCCCTCTCATAGCTCTGAAAATAGCACTGCCTTCATCAAAACCTTTTTGACAGGGACGCCTGGGTGGCTCAGTTGGTTGAGCGGCTGCCTTCGGCTCAGGTCATGATCCCAGTGTCCTGGGATCGAGTCCCACATCGGGCTCCTTGCTCGGCGGGGAGCCTGCTTCTCCCTCTGCCTCTGCCTGCTACTCTGTCTGCCTGTGCTTGCTCTCTCTCTCTCTCCCTCTCTCTCACAAATAAATAAATTAAAAAAAAAAAAAAAAAACCTTTTTGACAAAGCTTGCTGGATAGCTAAGCTCTAAAAACCTGACATGTGCATTTGGTTTTGTGACCTAAATGTTAAAATCTACATTGCTTTACAATGGTTGGCCTGAGTGTGGCATTCTTGACTCTCTGAATTAAGTTGTTTGGAAGAAGTAGAAACTATCTTTGCATAAAGTTGAGTGAATATAATTGTTCATCCGACTCTGGCAACTCCAAATAGGTTTTTTGATTACCTAAACTACTATGCGTGAAAATGAAACAAATAGGTCACTGCTGAATGGAATTTTGTTCTCCCATTTCATAGACCATCACTAGGCTCCATTTTTGTGTGTCTAAACCCAAAACAATTGAGAAATATTTATAGATCACTAAGTATACTTGATCATTTTGCATTATGGTTTGGTCTCTTTGTGGATTTCCTGGTGACTGTTACAGTCTTGAGCTATTACTTGAATATCACTATTAGAATAATATACAGAGAGTTCAGAAGCTACCAGCCTCAACTGGAATATCTGTAAGAAAAAAACACAAAAAGCCGTACGTGGCCTTCTTGACTCTATTTTAAAAAAAGAAGAAAAAAGTTTTTTTTTTAGAGCAGTTTTAGGTTCACAGCAAAATTAAGAAGAAGGTATGGATATTCTCCAAATACTCCTTTCCCACACACATGCATCATCTGCCCCATTATCAACACCCTGCCGGAGTGAGTCACTGATTACAAATGCTGAGTCCACGACACTGACACCAAAGTCCTCCAGAGTCCTTCGTCACCCTTGGTGGTGGACATTCTGTGGGTTTGGACAAAAGTATAACGATTTTATACTTTTATAAATAAATCATTTATTATTTATTATTTATTTATTAATAAATATTATTTATTGTTTATATATTATTATATATTATATATTTATATATTTATTTACTTATATATAATATATTATTCACATATATTATATATAATAAATAAATATTATTTATTAATTTATTAATAAAGAAATAAAATAAATTTTATACTTTTATAAATAAAAATATAAATATATTTTATACTTTTATAAAAAAGTATAAAAATACTTTTATAAATAAATATATAAATACTTTTAAATAAATATACTTTTATAAATATATTTATAAAGTATAGTATCACTCAAACTATTTTCACTGCCCTAAAAATCCTCTGTGTTCCACTTATTCATTTCTCCTTCCACCTAACCCCTGGCAGTCACTGACTGAGTTCCATTTTTGGTGCTTCTAGATAATTGAAGAAGCTAGTAGTGAGTGCCTATGTGATCCCATCCTGAATGAGAATGTATAGTCCTAGCAACCACTTAGAAAACACAATAAAGCACACATTTTGGAGCTTAGAAAACATGTTACGTATTTCAAAATATTTCCTACTATTGTCTAGGTTCTATATAGAAGAGGATAAATAAAAATTTTTAGGTAAAATCAGTGCAATATGAGTATGTTTCTGGCCCTTTAATAACAGTAAAGTTTCTTTCTACCTAGTGGGCTGTCATGAAGTCTCCTTCACTACTCCTGATAATTAATTCAATAATTAACCTTTGACTCTTTATTTGTGGTGGTATTATTTTCTGTTTTATAATTTTGCTGTTAAAAATCATGAAGTATTTTTTTTAATCAACTACATTCTTGAAGGTAAAATTAAGGTTCATAGCCTTATTTTCATTTCAGTGTAAAATATGTATGTTATTTTGTGAGTACTCTTTTAAAAGTTAACTGTGAAAATGATTTCTTTCTATCATTTTCAAAAATAATTGAATTTGAAGCAGATTTTGTCTCAGTGATTCTTCAAAGTTCTGGTTGTTAAAAGATATCTTTTTTCCTTAGGGTTTAGAGAAAAAAGATGTCTCTTAAATAATAAGATGCTTAAATTTAATGCCTGTAATCTTTCTGATATTATGTATGCTGGTATTATCAAATAATAAGAAAAATAATAGACCCCTGGCTGTTATTTCCATTCTTTACTTGACCTCTAGGAAGGGGGCAATTTGATACAATCCGTCTTTGTTGTTTTGAATCAATGACTATGTTGGTTAAGATTTTTGTTGTTTTCATTCCGAAATGGAAGCAGATTTTACCCCAAACCATGGATTGAGCAATAACATTAACTGACTGATCAGTAAAATAAAATAACAATAATCTGTTCTTTATGCTTTGAGTCATCTAGCTTGTGTTCTTGTGTCAAAATATTCATCAGCAATTGTTCAGGCTGTTTGGATTATTTATGCAATGAAAATAATAATTCATAGAATAAAAGAATATATATATATATTTATGTATCTTAGACAAGTGAACATTATACTACTTCCATATAATTTTGAGGCCACATGCTTAGAGGGACGTCTATTATATATATTGGTAAAATCATTTTCTATAGAAGCCTTTGTGTTCTCTTATTCAACAGAACACATGATCTGTCAGGGAAAAGTTTATACCTGTGAATATTTGGTGTTTGGAAAAGTTGTAAGAGGCAGTAATTTTAGAACCCCAATTGCCTTGCCAGATAAATTTCTGTTGGTTTTTCTCAGAGACATTGTATGATTTTTCTAGGTGTTTACAGGTGTATTGGTAGAAGGGACTGTAATCACTTCTATTTTTATTTGTACTTGAGGAATAGTTTTTGGGGAAAATCACCCATTTGATGTGTCAAAACACTGGAAGACTTCTGTCTATGCTGTCTTTGAATTTCAATCTCTATAAAATTATACTTTAAACTGTATTAAATTGTCATGGCTAGACTCTATAAAATTACTACCTACCACATTCTAACCCTTTTTAGAAATTAAAAGAACAGGAATCTGAAAAGGACCTCAATCAGTTTCTCAAAAAGGTCCTCTTTTGCTTTTATTTTCTTATGGTATTTTTCATGTCAGGAATGATAAACGATGGACATTGTAATAGATTTGGAAGTAACTGATATCTATATTTTTCCTCTTAAGAATTATAGTTTTATTGGGGCGCCTGGGTGGCTCAACGGGTTAAGTATCTGTCTTCAGCTCAGGTCATGATCCCAGGGTCCTGGGATCGAGCCCCACATTGGGCTTTCTGTTCAGCAGGGAACCTTCTCCCTCTCTCTCTGCCTGCACCTCTCCCTGCTTGTGCTCACTCTCTCTCTCAAATAAATAAATACAGTCTTTAAAAAAAGAATTATAGGGTCACTTGAGTGGCTCAGTGGGTTAAAGCCTCTGCCTTCGGCTCAGGTCATGATCCCAGAGTCCTGGGATCGAGCCCCGCATCGGGCTCTCTGCCCAGCGGGGAGCCTGCTTCCCTTCTCTGCCTGCCTCTCTGCCTACTTGTGACCTGTCTGTTAAATAAATACATAAAATCTTTTAAAAAAAGGAATTATATCTTCATTACCTATAATTATTATGCTTATTAATATTTCTGTAGGGATAGTGGCTTAGAAAATTTTCAGTTGAATGTGACACACTGTGATGCTATGGATACCAATAAATTTTGGAACCAAAGCACGCACGCGCGCATACACACATATACACACACACACAGAATGATAGTTTGAGTTTTCCTGTCATATACTTCCGTAGCTTCCTAAACCCCTTTACGTTATAATTTTATGGGTTGTTTGATATTTGTCTTTCCTAGCTTAAGCTATGCTAAGGGCAACACCTAAGTCCATTTTGTTTACCACTTTATCTTCAGTGACTAGCATGTGGCATAGTATTGACAAATATTTGACAAATATTTAAAAAATGAAGTTTATTTTAAAAGTAAAAAATAAAAATAAAAAAGAGCAAAACCCCCATAACTAAATTAGATTCCATGTCCACAGTGTCCTTAATGGAATCTTTGAATGACATTGACAGTTGAGAGAAAAATGATTTCCTACCCTAATTTACTTGATCTCCTTTACAAATCTTTTTTTCCAAATTCGTCAATAAGAAATGGTATTGAATTCATTTGAGCTGGGGTGATCCCACTTATAAATGGAGCGGGAGGCAATGTCAGTGGTATAATTTGAGGGCCAGGGAGAGAGAGGTCTGTTTGTTCACAAATAACCCCCACCTGGCTACTGCAGTATTTGGAAATCCCATCATTGGAGTCATGTGTTGTTGCCATTAGAGTGTCTCCGGGAGGAGCTTTTTAGTTGTCTTTTTTTCTTTTTTCTTTTTAAAATATTTTCATTCTCCTTTTTTCCAAGATAGCAGATGGAAATATTCTCCATTCTGTCCTTTATTAAGAGAAAATTTTTTTAACATCTTAATTTTATTTTTTTCGGTGTTCAAGAATTCATTGTTTATGCACCACACCCAGTGCTCCACCCAATATGTGCCCTCCTTAATACCCACCACCAGGCTCACCCAACCACCTCCCCCCTCCCCTCCAAACCCCTCAGTTTGATTCTCAGAGTCCACTGACTCTGGTGGTTCATCCAGGAGGACCATTTTAAACTTACCTATTCTGCTTGTTGTAAAAACAGAAGGATATACTGCCTCCTTTATGGAATAGGACTTGTAATTAGGAAAGGTAGCCTTTTGATCAGTAAAACGACATCAGATGTTCTATCATTTTGTTGAATACCCAGAGATTTTTCACCTGAAAATTTGAGGAAAAAAAAAAAAAAACCTGTAAAAATATCTGTTAAGCTTCAGGGAAGTCTTAGAAGGTAACTGGATAAAAGATTGATAAAAGATTAGAGATACCTCTAAGAAGGGTAACTGGATAAAAGATTGAACAATATTAGGTTCAACATTGAACAATATTAGCAAGATTATTTGTGTGAAACTTGGGGCTTCTGGGTGGCTCAGTGGGTTAAAGCCCCTGCTTTCGGCTCAGGTCCTGATCTCAGGGTCCTGGGATCGAGCCCTGCATCCGGCTCTCTGTTCTTTGGGGAGTCTGCTTCCCCCTTTCTCTCTGCCTGCCTCTCTGCCTACTTATGATCTCTGTCAAATAAATCAAGTAAAAAAAAAAATCTTAAAAAAAAGATTATTTGTGCAAAAGTTGAGAAAAGAAAAACAACCCAGAATATTCCTGAAGTATGGAAGAACCTTGGAATGTGGAAATTCAACGTATTATTCCTGTATTTGGCTTATGGAATGAGTAGGATGATAGGGCCAGAGTTTAATGAGCTGTCATGGGTGGGACAGATATTAGGGTCTCGAAGATAAGTTGCTTAGCAACTCAAAGGCCATCAGAGCAATGGTACCTTGTCAGAAGGCTTAGGGACTCACCAGCTGCCCGTTCACCTAAGCCAGGAAGCGACGGAGAATTGAGGCTGGTACAAATTTCACTTGTTCTCCATAAGGCTAACTATGATACTGTGATTTATAATAAAAATATAGATTTGATCTTCATCTCAGTTGCTTGCAGAAAGCTCCCAAAACCCTTGGAATTTCTTAAGTGATGAGAGTAACAAAGATGTCTTTTTTATGTTAATGAAGTGATTTTTGTATTCCCGCCCCTTCTCCAAGGGTGGGACTAGTTGCCAGAACCAGCCATGATTGGAGGGTTAGAACTTTCAGTTCCACTCCAGAAGTCCTGGGAAAGGGGAGGGGCTGGAAGCTGAGTCAATTGCCAATGGCCAATGATTTAGTCAATCATGCATATGTAATGAAGTTGTTGTATAAAGCCAAAAGGTGAGGTTTTGGAGAGCTTTCAGCTTGGTGAACAGGTGGAGGCTCAAGGAGCGTGGTGTACCCTGAGAAGGTACTGAGACGCCATATCCTTCCTTCATACCTTGCTTTATACATCTCTGTCATCTGTCTGTTTCTGAATTTTATAATAATCAGGTAATCAAAAGGGAAAAAAGAGAAAGGGGGAGGCAAACTGAGAAACAGACTCTTTTTTTTTTTTTTTTTAATTTTATTCATTTACCTGACAGAGATCACAGGTAGGCAGAGAGGCAGGCAGAGAGAGAGGAGGAAGCAGGCTCTTCGCCAAGCAGAGAGCCCGATGTGGGGCTCGATCCCAGGACCCCGGGATCACGACCCGAGCGGAAGGCAGAGGCCCTAACCCACTGAGCCACCCAGGCGCTCCGAGAAACAGACTCTTAACTATAGAGAACGAACTGATAATTACCAGAGAGGTGGTGGTGGGAGGTTGGGTGAAAAACGTGATGGGGATTAAGGAGGGCACTTGCTGTGATATGGACCAGGTGTTGCAAAGAAGTGTTGAGTCACTATATTGCACACCAGAAACTAATATTAACTGTATGTTAGTTGGAATTCAAATAAAAACTTAAAAATTTTTTTAAATAAGCAGGCGATCAGGTAAATAAAATGTTTCCCAGTTCTGTGAACTGCTCTAGCAAATTAATCAAACTCAAGGAGGGAGATGGGAGAACCTCTCTCTGATTTATAGAGGGTTGTCAGAGCACAGGTACCAACCTGCCCTTGAGACTGTTATCTGAAGTTGGGGGTTAAGGGGGTCCAAGATTGAACTCTTAAACTCATGGGAGCTAATGCTCTCTCCAGGTAGAAAATATCAGAATTGAGTTGAATTATAGGACAGTCATGTGGTTTCCTGAGCATTGCTTGGTGGGGGGAACCTCTCGCCCCCCACACCTATTGGAATTGAGTGCTATTTGGTGGTATGGGAAAAGCCTTCACACACTGGGTGACTAGAAGTGAAGTGCTCTCTGTGAGTCTGGCAGTAGTGTGAGAGAGAAAAAACCAGAAATCTTATACCAGTAGACTGGAGTTTTTCCTATTTACTGACTTCCTTGTTTAAGTAGAAAAACCTGAAAGACTCCACCAAAAAATAGATAGAACTGATACATGAACAATAAAGTTGCAGGATATAAAATCAACATGTAGAAATCAGCATTTTTATCCACATTGACCTATGGGTCTTATTTTTGTGCCAGTACTACACTGTTTTGATTCTACAGCTCTGTAATATAACTTGAAATCCGAAATTGTGATGCCCCTAACTTTGCTCTTCTTTTTCGAGATTGCTTTGGTTATTCGACGTCTCTTGTGGTTCCATACAAATTTTAGGATTGTTTGTTCTAGCTCTGTGAAAAATGCTGTTGGTATCTTGATAGGGATTGCACTGAATATGTAGATTGCTTTGGGTAGTACTGACATTGTAACAATTTTTGTTGTTCCAATCCTTGAGCATGGAATGTTTTTCAATTTCTTTGTGTAGGTTTTGGTTAGGTTTATTCCTAGGTATCTTACTGTTTTGGGCGCAACTGTAAATGGGATTGATTCCTTGATTTCTCTTTCTGCTGTTACATTATTGAGGTATAGTTTTTTTTTTTTATTATTGAGGTATAGTTTTTATCTAAATTTCATTTAGTAACACACAGTGTCATATTAATTTCAGGTGTGCGATATTTCGATTCAGCACTTAAATGCAACAGCTGGTGCTCATCACAACACGTGCATTCCTTCATCTCCATCATCTACTTACAAAGGTTAAGCTGTTTGGAGACTGCTAGGGAGAGGCCATGCTCAGATTTGAGTATAAATAGTCAATGAGCCAGGCAGTTTGAATCCCAGCTCCCCTTTCCTTTTATAGTCCTTTCTCTACTCTGGCATTAATGTTTGGAGCCAGTCAACCCGTTTCATTCAGTTGTCCTTGGATTGAATAGGACGTGGAGAGCTTTTCAACCATTTATGTTTATTTTCTGGATTTGCTTCTCCTTTATCTCTACTCTCTCACTGGTACCCTGCTGACTTTTCCCCCCTCCTTCCCAAACCAGAGCAGAATCAATGAATCAAGACATTACTTACTTGAGTGAAAGGTAAAAGCATTTGGTCCCTATTCGCAGAGCTCTTTCTTGGTCTCCCATCATTTATTTATTTATTTATTTATT